>SNVD02005203.1:0-22149 GCA_013180625.2 Boswellia sacra
GTTTTGTTCTTTTGATGTTATTAATAAATCATTTTCTTCTTGCAATTTATTTTCTTTCTTGCATAATGTCTTCCTAAATTCTCTTTTGCTAAGATGAAAGGGTAAAACCCTTGATATGAGAATAAGGATTTTCTAACCCTTTGGTTTGTACTTAATAATCATAATCTTTTGTTATTTAAATTATATGTTTTATATTTATTTTCTTAATCAATCTTGACACCACTCGTAAAGTGGAGATCTTGATCTATTGTAGACAATCCTTAGCACATCAAATGCTTGGATCATTTCTAGACGTCGTATAGTTCTTTCTTACTAACACAAGTTTAGTTAGGAACCTTGATTTGTTGCAGACATATGGTGATTGATACATTGTATGTTTGAACCCATTTATAAGAAGTGGTATAAATATTGATAACAAAACAAATATAATTCACATAGCTAAAGTGGGCTTAAATGATAAACATTCCGATTGGAGCCTCCTTGATGTTTGGATTCCAATCGAGTTATAGTTGGGTTGTTTATGTTAGCCCTAAGGCTACATGATAATTTTGATGATAACAATACACATTGATTAATTGAGATTTACTAACATGTTTATTTATGTGCAAGAGTAAGATCATTGAAATAATTTAAAATCAAGAAGAGGCTTATTAAAATGAAGTGTTGAAGCTAAGGAGAAGACTACATGTTAAAGGCACCAAAGTTTAAGTACAAGGTTTGATTCAAGGAATGTGACACATGAGCACTGTTTAATCAATGGTCGTTGGTCATAATTTTTTTTCTCTCTACAATGCAAATTACATGATTCTGAGCTTTGGAAAGCTGAATCAATTATAACATTTCATTATGTTTAAAGAAATTTCAAATTTAAGTGTAAGATCGTCCCAAATCATCATCAAGGTGAAAAGACAAATGGAAGCAGCTGGACGATGAGCCACGGAATTACTCTTTTGGACATATCTTGAGCTAGAAAAATCAAAATGACTTGATTCTTGTGGCATTAGAAAGATGACTTAATGGGCACTTTCATTATTTTTTGAAGAAAGAAATTCAAATTTCAAATGGAAGGCTGACATAATTGATATACAATTTGGTGGACTGACACAGAGAAGAAAAATCAACTCACATGAGCACCGAATGGTTTTTGGCCATATCTTAAGATAGAGATATCCAAATGCTTTGATTCTTAATGTTTTGGAAAGATTATTCAAATATGAAGATCTTTTATGTTTTGAAGAAATTCAAATTTCAAATGGAAGGCTGACAGAATTATCATTCAAATCAGTGGACAGACACATGGAAGAAAAATCAAGTCACTTGAGCACCGAATGGTGTTTTGGCCATATCTTGAGCTACAGATATCCAAATGACTTGGTTCTTGATGAGTTGGAAAGCTTATTCAAATGTGCAGATCTTTTATGTTTTACATATTTTCAAATTTCCAACGGAACATTGACAAAAATGGCAGACAAGATTACAGTTTTTATGGTGGGCAGAAAATTTGGAGATGGTGTCTTCACTTGATTAAGTTCATCTCATTTGCCTATAAAAGGAGCCATCCTCCCATGCATTCAAGAAGAGCAAGAGAAGTATTTTATCAAGCAAAAAGCAAGAGAAATATCAAGTCTAGAGAGCTTTTATATTATTTATCTACTCTTTGAAGAGAGTTATACTTTTGTTGTAAAAATTATCTTTGTTCTTGTATTGTGGTGAGAGTGAGATATTATTGTAAAGGATAAAAGTTATCCTTGAGAGAACTCTTGTTGTGTGTTAGCAAGAGTTGAAGGAAGTTGCCTTGGTGAGGTTGTTCATCAAGAAGAACTCTTGGTGTGGTGTTATCAAGAGTTGAGGAAAGTTGCCTTGGTGAGGTTGTTCATCAAGAAGACTCTTGGTGTGGTGTTATCAAGGGTTGAAGGAAGTTACCTTGGGGAGGTTGTTCATCAAGAAGAACTCTTGGTGTGGTGTTATCAAGAGTTGGAAGATAAAGTCTTGGTGAGGTTGTTCATCAAGCAAGTTGTAAAGATTTCTACAACTTAGTTGAAAGCTTAGCTCGTGGAGCTAGGAGCCCGTGGACGTAGGCAAAGTTTGCCGAACCACGTAAATTGAGTTTGCACTCTCTCTATCCCTATGCTCTTTACATTTACTTGCACTTGTGATTGTTCTTTATTGATATTCTATTGATTGCATTCTATTTTCATCTTCTTCACCTTTATTCTCAAAGAAAGGGTTAAATAATTTTGATCTTTCAAGAAAAGTTTTCTAATTCCGTATTGATAATAAAAACCCAATTCACCCCCCCTCTTGGGTTGCCATACCTGGGTCAACAAGTGGTATCAGAGCAAGGTTGCTCAATTTTTTAAATCTTAATCGATTTTTGAGCTATGGCAACTTTTAATTCAACTTCATATTTTGAGGGACTTTCTATCTCTAGACCTCCATTTTTTAATGGAAGTGATTACTCTTATTGGAAAACTAGAATGAGTATTATCTTGAAATCTTTTGATTATGATTTGTGGTCTATTGTTTTGGAAGGACCTTTTGTTCCTACCAAAATTGAAAATGGGGAATGCATACTTAAATAATCTAAAGAGTTTAGTGAAAATGATAAAAAGAAATTGAGTTTGAATGCTAAAGCTATGAATGTGTTGTATTGTGCTCTAGATAGAAATGAGTTTAATAGAATATCTACTTGTTCTACGGCACAAGACATATGGCACACACTTGAAGTAACTCATGAAGGAACTAGTCAAGTTAAAGAATCCAAAATTAGTATGCTAGTTCATAGTTATTAGCTTTTTAAGATGAAATCGGATGAATCAATTTCTGAAATGTTTACTAGATTTACGGATATTATTAATAGTTTGAAATCTCTTGGTAAATCTTATTCTAATGTTGAAATGGTAAGAAAGATTCTTAGGTGTCTACCAAAATCTAGGGAGCCAAAGGTGACGGCAATTCAAGAAGCAAAGGACCTCACCAAACTAACATTAGAAGAACTTATGGGTTCTCTCATGACTCATGAAATCACCTTGAAGGAGAACGAAGAAGATTTCAAGAAAAAGAAAAATATCGCTTTCAAATCTTCAACGAAAGAAAAAGATGACTCCGATGACGAAGGAGATGATGAAGATCTTGCATTCATCACAAGAAATCTAAAAAGGATAATTAGAAGAAACCAAGGATTCAAGAAGATTTCTAGAATGGATTGTCCTTACTTCAAGAGTCAAAACAAGAAATCCAAAGCAATGAAAGCCACAAATTGGGATGATAGTGAAGCTAGCTCCACCGAAGAAGAAGATTGCGAAGTGGCAAACATGTGCTTTATGGCTTTAAGTGAAGATGAGATAAGTATTCTAAACTATGATCCTAAGTTTTCATATGATGAATTATTTGAAGCATTCCAAAATATACATGTACAAGTTGATAAACAAAATTCAAAAATCAATGCTTTCAAAAAGAAGTCAAAAATCATGTTATCTCATTTAGAAGCTGTCTCTTATACACATCTAGATGTGTATAAGAGACAGGCTTTAGAAAATGAAAATGAAATTTTAAAGCAAAAAGATTTTGAAAGTTTGGAAAGTCAAATACATTTATTAAAAACTGAAAATGACATTTTACAACAAAAGGATTTTGATAAATTGGAGAAAGAAAATTTTATTTTGAAAAAGGAAAATAATGACTTGAGAAATATTGTTGATAGTTTTACAAAAAGCAAAAAAAATTTGAACTCTATGTTACAAAACCAAAGGTGCGTTTTTGATAAAAGAGGCTTAGGATATAAAACTCATAAAAATCAAAAGTATTTTAAAAATTATTTTGCTCATGCATCTTTTTGGAATAATCCTAATCATTCATGTACTTATTGTGGAAGAAAAGGACACAAAGTATATTCTTGCTATATTAAGAGAAATCTTAATTTGAAACAAATATGGATTCCAAAAAGTACCATAACTAACCCCCAAGGACCCAAGAACATTTGGGTACCAAAAAGTCTCTCTTTGAATATTGATTGTAGAAACAAAGGAGTGGCAAACACAAGTCGTACTTAGATAGTGGATGCTCAAGGCTTATGACTGGAGATGCCTCCAAATTCTCAAGATTAATAATGAAGAAAGGAGGATATGTGACCTTCGGTGATAATGCCAAAAGAAGGGTAATCGGACATGGTGATATTGGTAACCCTTCTTTACCTATTATTGAAAATGTTTTGCTTGTTCATGGATTGAAACATAATTTGATTAGCATTAGTCAATTGTGTGATAAGGGATATTTTGTTACTTTTGAGCCTAATAGATGTGTGATTAAGGATGTTAGTAACGATAAGACATTATTTATTGGTAATAAATGTGGTAAAATTTATACAATTGATATTAATGTTAATAATCATGTGAAAAATTGTTTCATTGTTAATCATGATACTTGGTTATATCATAGAAGGTTAGGTCATGCTAGCATGGACAAAATTTTAAAAACTTCTAAAAATGATTTAGTTGATGGTTTTCCAAGAATAAAATTTGAAAATAACAAGATTTGTGATGCTTGTCAATTTGGAAAACAAGTGAGAACTTCTTTTAAACAAAAGAAATTTATTTCAACAAATAAACCTCTACAATTACTTCATTTGGATTTATTTGGACCATCAAGAACTCAAAGCCTTGGTGGAAAGTATTATGTTTTTGTTATTGTGGATGATTATTCAAGATTCACTTGGGTGTTATTCTTGAAAAATAAAAATGAGGCCATACAAGCTTTTTCAAAATTTACAAAAAGAGTCCAAAATCAAAAAGGGCATTCTATTGTATCCATTAGAAGTGATCATGGTGGTGAAGTAGACAATGTCGCGTTTGAAAATCTTTGTGGTGAAAATGGTTTTGACCATAATTTTTCCGCACCTAGAACTCCACAACAAAATGGTGTTGTTGAGAGGAAAAATAGGACTATCCAAGAAAGGGCTAGGACCATGTTGCTTGAAAATAATTTGCCAAAATATTTTTGGGCCGAAGCCGTTAATACCGCATGCTTTATAATCAATAGAGTCCATATTAGAGCTTTAATAAAGAAAACTCCTTATGAACTTTGGAAAGGAAGAAAAACCAACATTGGATTTCTTAAAGTTTTTGGATGTAAATGTTTTATTTTAAACACCAAGGATAACCTTGGATAATTTGATGCAAAAGCCGATATTGGAATTTTTGTTGGCTACTCCAACAATAGTAAAGCATATAGAGTTTTTAACAAAAAGACTCTTGCTATTGAAGAATCTATGCATGTTGAATTTTATGAAACTAATGTGATTTCTTCAAAGAATTTAGATGATGATATTGTTGAAGTAGAAAGGCAAATCAAGGAATCAAGGCTTGATGGAAAGAGTCAAGATGATTTACAACTTCAACAAGAAAAGCTTGAGAAAGTAAATGATTCTTCCCAAGAATTATCAAAGGAATTGAGGTATGCAAAAGCTCAACCTAAAGATCTTATTATTGGTGAACCATCACAAGGTATGAGAACTAGATCTTCTTTTAGAAACTTTTGTAATCATTTTGCATTTGTCTCTCAATTTGAACCAAAAACTTTTAAAAGAAGCCGAAAATGACGAAAGTTGGATTTTGGCTATGCAAGAAGAATTGAATCAATTTGAGAGAAATCAAGTTTGGGAATTAGTCCCTAGACCTAAAAATCATTCTATTATAGGCACTAAATGGATTTTTAGAAATAAAGTAGATGAAAATGGCACCATTATTAGAAACAAAGCTAGACTTGTTGCTAAAGGATACAATCAAGAAGAAGGTATTGATTATGAGGAAACTTTTGCACCGGTTGCTAGATTAGAATCCATTAGAATGTTGTGTGCATTTGCATGTTATAAAAATTTTACATTATACCAAATGGATGTCAAAAGTGCATTTTAAAATGGTTACATTATGGAGGAAGTATATGTAGAGCAACCTCTTGGTTTTCAAAATCATGATTTTCCAAACCATGTTTTCAAACTCAAAAAGGCACTTTATGGCTTGAAACAAGCACCAAGAGCCTGGTATGATAGATTGAGCAAATTTCTCATTGATAATGGTTTTGAAATGAAAAAAGTCGATACTACTCTTTTTGTTAAAAAAAAATGATGATTTATTAATTGTTCAAATCTATGTTGATGATATTATATTTGGTGCTACTAATATTTCTATGTGTGAAGAATTTTCCAAGTGTATGCAACAAGAATTTGAAATGAGCTTAATGGGAGAATAAAATTTCTTCCTTGGACTTCAAATCAAGCAATCAATGGATGGGATCTTCATAAATCAAGCTAAATACACAAGAGATCTTCTCAAGAAGTTTGGCATGGATAATTCAAGGACATATAACACACCTATGGGTACATTAACCAAGCTTGACAAAATTGAGAAAGAAAAAGATGTTGAGGTAACAAAATATCGAGGTATGATTGGCTCTCTTTTGTATTTAACTGTTAGTAGACCCGATATTATGTTTACTGTGTGTATGTGTGCTAGATTTCAATCTTGTCCAAAGGAATCTCACCTTAAGGCTGTAAAGAGGATATTTAGATATCTTCTTGGTACCATAAATCTAGGTCTTTGGTATCCTAAGTGTGATAATTTTGATCCAATTAGTTATTCCGATGCGGACTTTGCTGGAAGTCTTCTTGATAGAAAGAGCACTAGTGGCTCTTGCCATTTTCTAGGACATGCATTAGTATCATGGTTTATTAGAAAACAAAATTCTGTTGCATTATCAACCGCGGAAGCCGAGTATATTGCAGTTGGATGTTGTTGTGCACAAGCTCTTTGGATGAAACAAATTTTAAAAGATTATGGTGTGGTATTTGATCATATTCCCATCAAATGTGACAATACAAGTGCCATCAACATTTCAAAAAATCCCATACAACACTCTAGGACTAAGCATATAGAGAATAGACATCATTTTATTAGAGATCATGTACAAAAAGGTAATATTTCTTTAGAATTTGTCCCCACCGATAAACAATTAGCTGATATATTGACTAAACCCCTTAGTCAAGATAGATTTTGCATAATTAGAAGAGAATTAGGTATGTTGGATATATCTTAATTTTTCTTTGATAATTTTTGAATGGTAGCATATGTTAAGGGGGAGAATATATTTAGGGGGAGTAATTAATTTGATTATATCTTTTTGATGATAACAAAAGGGGGAGAAATGGTTGGATTGCTTGTATTTATAACAATTGCTCTCTTTTTGTTTATTCTTGATTTCATTTTCATTCCTGATTTTAGATATTATTTTAAAGCAATCAATGGTTTGTCATCATCAAAAAGGGGGAGATTGTTAGCCCTAAGGCGATATGATAATTTTGATGATAACAATACACATTGATTCATTGAGATTTACTAATATAGTATTTATGTGGCAAGAAATAAGATTATTTAAAATAAATTATAAAATCAAGAACGGGGTTCTTTAAAATGAAAGGTTGAAGGCTTAGGAGGAAGAATACATGTTAAAGGCATCAAAGTTGAAGTACAAGGTTTGATTCAAGGAATGTGATATATGAGCAATGTTCTATCAATTGGTCATATATTTCTCTACAAATGTCCAAATAATGTGATTCTTGAGCCTTTGGAAACTTACTCAATTTATAACATTTCATATGTTTTAAAGAAATTCAAATTTTAAGTGTAAGATCGTCCAAATCATCATGCAAGTTGAAAGACAAATGGAAGCAGCTGACATGAGCAACGAATACTCTTTTGGACATATCTTGAGCTAGAAAAATCAAAATGACTTGATTCTTATGGCATTGGAAAGATGACTTAATGAAGAACATTTCATATGTTTTTAAGAAATTCAAATTTCAAATGGAAGGCTGACATAATTGACATGCAATTCGGTGGACTGACACAGAGAAGAAAATCAACTCACATGAGCACCGAATGGTGTTTTGGCCATATCTTAAGATAGAGTTATCCAAATGCTTTGATTCTTAATGGTTTGGAAAATATTATTCAAATAGAAGAATCTTTTATGTTTTGAAGAAACTTCAATTCAAATGGAAGGCTCGACAGAATTACCATCAAGTCAGGTGGACAGACACATGGAGGAAAAATCAAGTCACTTGAGCACCGAATGGTGTTTTGGCCATATCTTGAGCTACAGATATCCAAATGACTTGGTTCTTGATGCGTTGGAAAGCTTATTCAAATGTGCAGATCTTTTATGTTTTACATATTTTCAAATTGCAAACGGAACATTGACAAAAATGACAGACAAGATTACGGTTTTTATGGTGGGCAGAAAATTTGAAGATGGTGTCTTCACTTGATTAAGTTCATCTCATTTGCCTATAAAAGGAGCCATTCTCCCATGCATTCAACAAGTGCAAGAGAAGCATTTTATCAAGCAAAAAAGCCAAGAGAAATATCAAGTTTATAGAGCTTTTATATTCGTTATCTACTCTTTGAAGAGAGTTGTACTTTTGTTGTAAAAACTTTTCTTTGTTCTTATATTGTGTGAGAGTGAGATCTTCTTGTAAAGGATTAAAGATATCCTTGAGAGAACTCTTTCCTTGGTGAGGTTGTTCATCAAGAAGAACTCTTGGTGTGGTGTTATCAAGAGTTGATGAAAAAAAAGTCTTGGTGAAGTTGTTCATCAAGCAAGTTGTAAAGTATTCTACAACTTAGTGGAAAGCCTAGCTTGTGGAGAAGCTAGGAGCCCGTGGACGTAGGCAAGGTTTGCCGAACCACGTAAATTGAGTTTGCACTCTCTTTATCCCTATACTCTTTACATTTACTTGCACTTGAGATTATTTATTATTGCTATTCTCTTGATTGCATCTTAGATAACTTCTATTTTCATCTTCTTCACTTCTATTCTCAAAAGAAAAAGTGAAATAATTTTTATCTTTCAAGAAAAGTTTTATAAATTCATTTTGATAAATAAAACCCAATTCACCCCCCCTCTTGGGTTGTCATACCTGGGTCAACAAAATCAACCTCAACAAGCCTTCTTTGCCAATCAATCTCAGCAAGCTCTCTTTGCTTCACCAAAAATAGTTGGAGATGAAACCCAATATCCAGATAGTGGGACAACCAATCATGTAATAGCTAAACCTAGTTGCTCAATACAAGGAGTGAATATAGGGGCAAGAAAACACTCACTATACGTGATAATAATATACTTCTCATTTCACATTTTGGTTATTCTAAATCGCCTTCTTATAATGCCATGCTTAAACTAAAAAGTGTTCTATGTGTGCCTAAGATAACCAAAAACCTTTTGAGTGTATCTAAACTTTACTAGAGATAACAATGTCTTTATTGAATTTCAACTTGATTCTTTTTTTGTGAAGGCTATAGGGGAATGTTAAAGAGGGACTCTATCAAATTTTTCGAGGTCTGAAGCATCTCACGAAAAATCAATCCAATGTCTTTAGAAGAAATAAAAATTCTCCGAGTTTTCTGGCTGCTAGTCCTAGTGTTTCTTGTTTCTATCCTTTGTCTAAAGTTTATCCCAAATGTTTTATTATTCAATCAAAGTTATTTGAGTCCTTTTTTTCATTATAGTCTCTCTGTCGAAGTACCTAAGTCTAAACCAGATGAAAACAAAATCAACATCTAGCATAGAAAGCCTTGACCCACCTATTAGTGAAAATTTTGAGTCAAGTCCTTAAGTCATGCAATGAATCTTCTGATATTAACAAAAAAATTGGTTTTTCTAATGCTTGCCAGTTAGGCAAGTCTCATGCCTTCCCATTCAAAAACTCAACTACCAAAAAAACAAACCAAGTTCTAGCACTTATTCATATACATAAGTGTGGGCACGAGCCCCCATAATGTTCACCTCTGGATACAATTTCTATATCCATTTCAGAGATGACCACAGCAGATTTACCTGGATTTATCCTCTAAAAAATAACTCTAAAGCCTTTTCTGCATTCAAGCAATTCAAAGCATTATTTGAGAAAAAGTTTGAAAGACAAATCAAAAGTATCCAGTCAGATAATATAGAACCTTCACTAAATTCTTGAATCAAAATGGAACTGAAACTTGGATTGCCTATTCTTACACATATGAACAACAAGGTAAGGCTAAAAGGAAACATAGACATCTTATAGAGATGGCCCTGACCTTGTTAATACAAGCAAATATGCCTTTAATATATTGGTAGGAAGCATTCCATATAGCTATGTGGTTAATTAACAGACTTCTAACACCAATCTTAAATGGTATATCACCATAGAAGAAAATTTTTAAATAAGCCGTTAAAGACCTTTGGTTGCTCTTGTTTCCCATGCTTAAGACTTTATCAAAATCACAAGTTTTGATTTCACTCTACCAAGTATGTGTTTCTTTGATATAGTGACTCACATAAAGGGTTTAAATGTCTGAGTCCTACTTGTAGAGTCTATTTGTTGAAAAATATTATTTTCAATGAGCTAGAATTTCCTTTTAAGACCGGCTTCTTTAACTCCAAAACAAATTCAACATCATAGTCATCTATCTTTGTCTTCTCTGGTCCTTTGCTTCCATTTTTGAATAGATGGTTAGGTCAACAATTCAAAGCTAAACAGTCTAAGATCGTAGACCTTCAAGACAATTTGGACCCTCAAAATTCTCCTCATAAAGCTTCAAAAAGCATAAGCATCTCCTACCAAGAATAACCAAACACTAGTCTCGATCAAGATTCCTTACCTATCAATCCACCAATTCCATCACCTCCACTTTTGAAAATTGAACCTAGTACAAGTGAACAAGATGAAATACTAATAGCAAAACAACCAATAAACTCAGTTGCTCCTTGTCATCCCATGACTACAAGATCCAAGAGGGCATTTTTAAGCTAAATGCCTATCAATTAAAGTAGCAGCATGGCATTGATGACAAGTTAACAGAACCTTTTTCAACCTCTGAAGTTTTAAAATTAGAAATCTGGAGAAGAACTATGAATGAAGAATACAAGGCTTTAGTAAGGAATAAAATCTAGTCTCTTGTTCCCTTTACTCCACACTATAACCTAGTGGGAAACAAATAGGTGTTTAAACTCAAAATGAATAGTGATGGAACCATCCATAGACATAAAGCTAGGTTAGTTGCATTGAGGTTTCACCAAACACCAGGGATAGATTATTATGAAAACCTATAGTCTATTTGTGAAATCAAGCACAACTAGAATGATTCTAACTCTAGTAATGGCAAAAGGTTGGAGGTAAGACAACTGGACATTAGCAGTGCATTTCTAAATGGCACACTTGAAGAAGATGTCTACATGGAGCAACATAAAGGGTATGTTGATTCCTCAAAGCCATGTCGTGTCTGTAAACTCCACAAAGCTCTTAAAGAGGCTCTCAGGGCCTAGTTTGATTAACTAAAGAGTGCAGTGCTAAAGTAGGGTTTCTTCAACTCCAAGTCTAACTCCTCCTTGTTCATTCTCAAGGAAAAGGCTACTCTAGTCTACATACATCTCTATGAAGATGATATACTTATTACAAGGAATAATTTTGTGGTTATTCAAAGTCTCACTTTAGAACTTAACAGACTCTTTGCTCTCAAGGACCTGGGAGAACATCATTTGTTCCTTGATATAGAGGTAAGAAGGGACACTTCAAGAATGTAATTGAGACAATCCAAACACATCATTGATTTGTTGAAAAGGTTAAATTTTGGACACTTGAAACCTTGCTCTACACCTACTATTGTGAGTAAGGGTAAAGCCACAGAAAACTCAGATTCTTTTCGTGATTCAACATTTTACAAAAGTGTTGTAGGTGCTCTCTAATACTTGGCACAAACCAAACTGATATCTCCTTCATTTTTAACAAGCATAGTCAAGCACTCCAAGTGATGCGTTCGAAACTAGCAAGTATACTAGTCACACAAGTAATAAAGTGATAAGTAAGATATCGTTCCTACGAGGATTGATTCTAATTGAATTTGTTATTTTACAGCCACAACAGAACAAATGGGGGGTTTTGTTGATTGATTAACTAAGTGAAATAATAATGCAAATGAAGAATAACAAAACAGAAAGTAATTCGAATGAAAAATCAATGAGAGAAAGCTGGTTAAGGGATCCTTCTCTACCACAAGATATGGATTTGTGAATTAATCGTAAAATTGTCATCCAATTACACCATTGAAATTATCAACCGTAGATAACAACAAGCTCTATTATCCCAATCTTTCCTTACTTTGTTGTCAAACAAAACAGGCTCTTTATTTAATCTCTATCCATTAAACAACCTAGAACAAGCTCTCTAAAATTAATTCAATGGATGCATTACGATAAGAAAGATAGGTTGATCTAAGCAATAAACACACAAGCTCGGATTATTTAACTTAGGTTGTATTCTCAAATTGCAATCTCTGATCACAATTTTGCTACTAAGGATTAGAAATTCAAGACAATTACGGATCAAGATTTCTAGTCTAGCAATAGACAACAACCAGATTATATTCAGTTGACCATTCGAAATACAATCCAGTAAGTAATCATAAGCATTAGATATAGGAAAACACAAGCAAATTCAATTAGAGAATTGGATAACAACTTCTTGCACATTCAACTTACAAAAACCATATCAGGGGCTTTGAAATCACCCTCAACCAATTCAGATTCAGTTACACATGTTTAAGAACGTGGCAAATACAATACAACATGGAGACATTCCAGAAAATGAAAGGGAAGGGAAAAACTTAGCAAATTTGATGTAATTCTCTTTGGATTGTAGTTCTTCCTCTTTCCAAGTTTCCTTTCTCCTTCAAGAACTCCAAGAGATGAAAGAATTCCAGAGCTGCAGCCTCCACCACGTTCTCCCCTCTTTAAGTTATGAAAATAAAACCCTAAAATGTGTTTAAATACTCTGCTACAGTAACCTGCTACAGTGTCCCGTATTATACATGCTACAGTGATTTGTGGAATTAAATTTCTATACTTCTCACACTGTTTTGATTACAACTTTTGGTACACTGAATGGATTTATAAACCGTAAATTTCTCCAGAAAATAGACTTCGAGAGCTTTCCAACGGTATATAACATGTCATCGGGTCATTGTATATCAATACAATTAAATCCGAGAAGATCACTGACTAGCAGAGGTGAAAATGAAGGGTTTTACTCCATTTTTGTGAAAGTTGCTCCAAAACTCCTACAAACATCAAAACCACACAAAAACATAAAAATACCAAGGAATATAGCAAAGAAACATGGACGAATTGATATGAAAATGATATATAAATAGACACTTATCAAATTCCCCCACACTTAGACTTTGTTAGTCCTCGAGCAACTACGGCAATATGAAATAAAACTAAACCGAAACGGAATCAACAAAAAATTAAAACACACAAATGCTTCATCTTGCAAATAGGCCTCAAAGATTGTACTTAATTATAACCCAAGGAATACTTCAAAATAATGCATTTGATCAAGAATTTCATCTCAAAGATTAGTTTCGTTTCACTTCAATTCCTCAAGTGTGTGTGTGTAGAGCCATTCTCACCTAATCACTTGTAACCCGGATGAGTTTATGCATAAAAATGAATCATATTTAATAGTGAAGATGTGTGTATAAACGAACTCCACAGGCCTGCTTTTCAAGTCACTCTCCACTAATGTAGACCAGCACAACACGAAGGATCAAGTAGGACTTTATTAAGCTTGTAACGTTTGGCTTGGGTAAAGGCATGATAAAGGATAATAATTAGGCTTAAATCACCCACAAACACATAAAATCATTTAAGATTATGTAGAGCTCAACCCCATGACATAAAAAAGTTCATTCTTATTCCCCAAATGGCTCCCCCAAACTTATTCAGAACACTCGAACTCTCTTTTTATTAATTTTTTTTATAACACAAAAGAAACTATACCCCCACACTTTGTTGTTTTATTCTTTTTAAGAATACTCAAGGTATAAATATCTTTTTCTTCTCTTTCTCTTCTTCTTCTTCTTTTTCTTTTTCTCTTTTTTTCATTTTTTTTTTACTACACTTCCCCTTCCCCACACTTAAACAACACATTGTCCTCAATGTGTAAGTATGGGGACAAGAAGTACAGATTGGTTTTTTTTTCTTTTTTTTTTGAAACAAATACAATAGAACTCACTTGAATTGCTCATGACACATCCCAACCTCCTCTGACTTCCCAAAACCAGAATAGAGCTCAAAATGTAATCTTGAAGGATCTACATGCTCATAGGTAAGGGATAAACTGTTTCGGAAAAAAAAAATTCATTTGAGGTTAGGAAATCTTTTAGTGAGTTAACAAGAAAAAAAGGCTTACAAGGCTCAAAGGGGTAACTAGGGATCAATTTCAGTCAAGGGTGGTTATTAAGGCTCAAACGGTCCAAAGATGGCCTAAATCATTTCCTTAATGTTGCACAGTCTAGGATTTCGCCTCGAGTGACCATCAAACAAGTTCTAGAATTCATCGAAATCTGAAGAAACACTTAAAATACATAAACTTTCTCTAAGTAAACAAATAACTCAGTGATAATAGCCCAGTGCTCAATGTTGCGCAAGGAATCAAAGGTAAAGCAAAACCAATAAACATTTCAAGCACACGGATCCATGCATCTTTTATCATTTTCCAAGAGTTATTCTTAATTCAATCATTATCTTATCATCGACCCACAAAATGCAAGGAAAGAGGCTGTCTCTTATACACATCTAGATGTGTATAAGAGACAGTTATTACACCTGAGTCAAGATTGTATATTTCAACAATCCTTAGGACCAGTAGCCCGTAGACTTAAGGTTTCCAGCCTATATACCTTTATTATGAAAGAACAAAACAAGATACAAGACACTTCAAACAACATGAAAAAAACAAACTACAGATTTATGTCGAGAGAATGCATTTCAAGGGTTAAAGAAAACCCCATATTCTGCCATTATCAACTTTTTTCCACAATTTTTTTTAATCGAAACTGATAAAGACAAAAAACACATAACAACTTCTAAATTACATAAAACTAAACTTACTCATAAAATAACAAAGTCCAACAAGCCAGCAAACAAAAACAAGTCAGTTAGAATGGGTCTAAAAGGTTTAGAAGTTAGCCTCCTTATTCAGCCATTATAGATTAAAGAGATCCATAATGCGTTTCAAGAGAACTTGAACTTTTTAAGCCACCACTCTAAAAACCAAGATTAGAAAATATTACCTGGGACGAAAGAAATAACCTAAAAAAGCTCAAAAGAAATAACATAAAAACTCTCAAATAAACACAATAAAAAGAAAGCAAACAAAAACAAAGCAAACCAGCAGATAGAGATTACAGATGGAGCGTTAAATCCAGTTTACGCCTCTTATTGCCTTCTCCAAACAATCTATCCGAGCTATTGTTGGATCAGGCGAATAGACGAATGCTTGTAATTTGTCAATTAACTCCCCTGCAGTTGAAGCTGTAACCAGGATTTGCCTCGCCGACTGTGAGATGAAGTTTTTTCTACTGCTTGATCAAGAAAAGACAACAAACCATCAAAAAAATTATTGACATTTAACAAACCAATGGGTTTCCGATGGATGTTTAGCTGTGCCCAAGATGTGATTTGAAATATCTCCTCTAATGTACCATAACCACCGGGCAAAGCTATAAATGCATCAGATTTAATGACCATATGTGCAATACGCTCATGCAGGCTAGAGACCTGTAACTCTTCCCCTATTGTGTTGCCTACGATATCTCGCACAGCTAATGGTTTAGGAATAATGCTGAGAACTTTACTTCCTCCCAAGGATGCAGCTGTCGACACACACCCCATTAACCCAAGACTACCCCCTCCCTAAATCAAATGAATACCCCTCGCAGCTAATGTCCTACCAAGATCAAGAGCTGCTGTTGTAAACTCTCCATCTTTACCAAATTGCGATCCACAAAATACGCATATATTTTGGAATCGCCGAAATGGTGTTTTCTCCATTTCTACAAGTGCTCTAAACTTGTGTAAGACAATGATGCACGTTAGGTATTATGCGATTCAAGTGCAAGACAGGTTATAAAATGACATTTGAAAATATGCAGAATGGATATATACACACGTAAATCTCTCAGATTTGACACATGGGGACATAATTTCGGTGGGGGTTGCTCAATGTAGATTTATCGCCCCAAGATTTGAAAAAATGAGATATGCTTTCGGCAAAGTTTGACAAAAACTACACACTTATCTCCCACGTGAAGCATGGAAAATGGAGATATGCTTTCGGCGGGGTTTGACAAAACCGCCACACTTGTCTCCCACGTGAAGCATGAAAAGTAAAGATATACTTTCGGCGGAGGTTGACAAAACCTCCACACTTGTCTCTCACATGTGCTTATGTCATGGGGTAGTCATATGGTTTGTCAAAAAGAAAACTTGAAATTGAAACAAACAAAATCAACAAACAACAACAACACAAAAATAAAATTGATAATCAGATCAAACGGAACAAGAAAGAAATAAAATTCGACAACAACTACACACATTCAAATATACAAGTAGTTGTGATTGTGGCTCACATCTTCCTCTGGTTTTACGTCCAGTAACGGCTGAAACGCCTTCTATGAGTCGGGGATTTGCTGCCCATCCAGTTTTCTTATAAACTGGCAAACAGGGTCGTTTTTAGTCAGATTCCCTAGACTATAACACTGCAATTCATCACGAAATTGTGTCCATAGATTAAGCAATTCACGCTGAATAAGTCCACAAGAATGTGACTCGAGAGTTAACAAAACATTATCCAGGGACTCATTACTCAAACCATTCTTAATAAATGAAAGTTTATCTTCTCTATTCCTGGACGCAAAACCTAATGAACGACAAGTCTGGTTACAATTCCATCTGGCACATTTATAACATACTTGTAACCTTTTCGCTCTTCGCCTCTTGGCGTAGTAGCTCTTTCCTAGACCAGGCATGTATTTTGCGAGATTAATGTCCGGCTCACCGGACAATCTCAACTTGGCTTCGATAAGCCATCGGATATCAGCAGGCACATTTAGGAGCATCAATGCCCAAAGTCTAGTCATCCGTACTTTATAAATTTTGGACACAGCATTTTGAGGAAGTGAGGGAAAATATTTACGAAGGTTCGACAGAAAGATATCGGCATCCATTGAAGAGGAGAAAAGGAAAGATATTACCAATAATTCGTTTGAGTCTATTCTTCTCCAAGATATGCACACTTCAAACCTTCAAGCAAGGCTTCAATTCTTGTTTCGGTTTGTTTCCTCAAGCTGTTGCACAAATGAGCACAAAGTACGAAATAATCAAATTAAACAAAAGAAACGAAACGAAAAGAGCAGAAAAGAAACTAAAGACACATAAAAGAGATAACAACACGAAAGCAAACAAAAGTCAAAAAGAAGTAAATATATATACATATATATATATATATATATATATATATATATATAAACAAATAAGACAGATGGATAAGAGAGATAAAACCTAATCAATTTGATAGCCTACGAAAGGAATCTCCTCGAGACACAAAAATCAATCATTATTACCTTATTTTATTTTTCTTTTCTTTTCTTTTATTTATTTTTCAAAAACATTGGGTTGCCTCCCAATAAGCGCTTGGTTTAATGTCCTCAGCCCGACGTTGGTTCCATCATAGGAGGATCCAATCTCCACTGTGCTTCACTAATGGGCTTGGATCCTTCTTCTAACAAGATATGGTCCATGCATATGGGGGGCCTTGATGTCCAAGGCATATCCACCCAATAGCTCTTTTGTGAACTCTAAGTACTCGAACGCGTTTCTCTTCTTGTAGTGGTGCAAGGCCCATTTCTATTGTAACTAGCAAAGGATCTTTGTTACCCGAAAACACATGCCTCAAATAATCTGGAAGTAGCTTAAGCTCCAAGGTATTGGCTTTCATCACAGAAGGAAGAAGTTTATCATTAGATAAAGGCAATTCAATGTACGAAACATCATACCTGTTTGTGATTATAGCTATAGTCTCATCTAAGCATGCCATAGCTTCCTCAATTTCTTTGGACACTTGTATCAACCTTCTTTGTTCTTTGGAATTTTCTGTCCCTATGTGCTTACTAATAGCCATTTCCAATCCATCCTTGTGAGTTAACTCAAAATGTTTTTGTGACAAAGAATCAATAAACACAACTGGCCAAAAAAAACAGGAATACAAGTCACTAGGATACCTCATTGTATCAAAAATATTGAAACGAAATCCACTCGCCATCAAATTCCACGGTAGTGAGAGTTGCCATCATGAACATCAATCTTAGGTCGAGTAGTTTTCAAGAAGGTTCCAAAGAATTTGTGTTGGATTAGGATGTTCTAGCCTCCATTTCACAGAACAATAGAAGTCTGCTGGGAGGGAGGAAAAACCAATTGATTCACCTGCACAAGCACATCTTCTACAACTCCCTTGGGATATGCATTAGAACGATCCGCAAGTTGAATTACAATACCAGTTTCCGCAAGAGGTCCAAGATTCAAAGAAGCATAAATAGAATATGGCCTGACATTAATAGATGCTCCTAAATCTAACATAGCTCTTTCAAACTTGGTATTACCAATAGTGCATGGAATGGTGAACGTACATGGATCTTTGCACTTTGGAGGAATTTTCCTTTGCAATACAACTAAAACATCTTCCCCCACACTTACTTTCTCATTTCTTTTTAACTTTCTTTTGCTGGTGCATAACTCCTTGAGACATTTTGTATAATGAGGTACTTGCTCGATAGCATACAGAAGTGGTATATTTACCTCGATTTTGTGAGAAGTTTCCAGGATTTCTTGTTCTTGTTCCTCCTTCGATTTTGCAAATCTACTAGGAAAAAGTGGAGGAGGAACATATGAAGGAATTTGAGTTTTAAGATCTACCTTAGGAGATGATGTTTTGTTCATGATGGAAGTGGTGTCATATCCTTCATTAGTTTGTGACTTTTTTTGTGGGACTTGTAATTGCTCTCCACTTCTCAAAGTGATTGCACTAGCATTCTCTCTTGGATTGATCACTGTCTGAGAAGGTAATTTTTCTAAGCTCTTGCTCTCGAATTTGCTCATGTTAGTAGCCAATTGTCCCATTTGATTTTCCAGGTTTTGGATACTTGCCCTAGTTTCCTGCTGAAATTGTATTGTGTTAGGAGCAAGTACTTTAACAATGTCCTGGAGATCTATACCTGAGTTTTGTGGAGCTAGTTGTGGTGCTGGTTGTGGTTCCATTTGAAATGATTGCTGCACTCTTGGTTGATTGAAACCTGGTGGCTGATTTGGTGTGGCATTTGGAGTGATTGGTTTATGATTACTGTAACTTTGGCTTGGTTGTCCTAGAAATCCACCCATGGCATTGGCTTGTTCTGTATCTCCTTCTTGCAAAGTTGGATACATGTCGGTTGGATGCTCCGTGGTAGAACATACTCCACATACATAAGATTGATGTATATGTCCTACAGCCATTTTTTTTACAAGAGAGGTAAGCTCAGAAAGTTGTTGTTCAATGTTCGGGGTACTTACCTCATTTACTCTCCTTGGTAGTTGTGGCTCAAATTGACCGCTGAATTGTTGGGAGTTTGTTGCCATGTCGCTAATCAAACGTCTTACAACGTTCGGTGTTTTATTAATCAGTGCTCCACCACTAGCAGCATCAATGATACTCCTTTTCATTGGTAGAAGACCCTCATAGAAATATTGAATTAGGAGTTCATCACTAATATGATGGTTTGGACAGCTAGCACATAACCTTCTAAATCTCTCCCAATATTCATGAAGTGATTCTCCATTCTGTTGTCGAATGCCACTAATATCTTTTTTAATGTTTATAACTTTCGAAGTGGGAAAGTATTTCTCTAAAAGAGTTTACTTATCTCATTCCATGTGGTAATGGTACCCGATGGTAGATAGTATAGCCATCTTTCGCCGAATTGCTAATGAGAATGGAAAAGCTCTCAATTTTATTTGCTCCTCAGACACGCCAATTGGCTTCATACTTGAGCATACCACATGAAATTCTCTGAGGTATTTGATAGGATCCTCTCCTGCAAAACCATGAAATGTAGGCAAGAGACGATTTTAAGCTCAAATTCTACCTCAAAATTGGTGCTTATGCATAGCGGTTGTTGATCAATAATTGGAGTCGCTAACTCCTTAAGAGTCTGATAGTTTTCCATCGCCATTGCTTCTGATTCAGATTTGATTGAACTACAAGAAGATGGGAGGGAAGTATGTCTTGCAAGGTCAAATTCTGGAGGTGGAGTTGAAATTGACCGATTTAGCCTTAAATTCGAGGATTGGAGAAACTCCTTTATTCTCTTAAGTCGTTGATCCGCTTCTCCCTCGGACATAAAAGCCTAAACACAAACAATCAGAAAAGAAAAACAAAGAAAATATGAATCAACAATGAAAACAAAATAACAAATCGATTAGAAAATCAATCCCGGGCAACGGCGCCAAAAACTTGATGCGTTCGAAACTAGCAAGTATACTAGTCGCACAAGTAATAAAGTGATGAGTAAGATATCGTTCCAACGAGGATTGATTCTAATTGAATTTGTTATTTTCCAGCAACAATAAATTAAATAAGGGGGGTTTTGTTGAATGATTAACTAAATGAACTAAGAATGCAAATGAAGAATAACCAAACAGAAAGTTAATTTGAGTGAAAAATCAATGAGAGAAATCTGGTTAAGGGATCCTTCTCTACCACAAGATATGGATTTCCGAATTATCATAGAATTGTCATCCAATTACACCATTGAAATTATCAACCGTAGATAACAACAAGCTCTGTTATCCCAATCTTTCCTTACTTTGTTGTTAAATAAAACAGCCTCTTTATTTAATCTCTATCCATTAAACAACCTAGAACAAGCTCTCTAAATTTAATTCAATGGATGCATTATGAAAAGAAAGACAGTTTGATCTAAGCAATAAACACACAAGCTCGGATTATTTAACTTAGGTTATATTCTCCAATTGCAATCTCTGATCACAATTTTGCTACTAATGATTAGAAATTCAAGACAATTACGGATCAAGATTTCTAGTCTAGCAATAGACAATATCCAGATTATATTCAGTTGGCCACCCAACTACAATCCAGCAAGCAATCATAAGCATTAGACATGGGAAAATACAAGCAACTTCAATTAGAGAATTGGATAACAACTTCTTGCACAATCAACTTACAAAAACCATATCAGGGGCTTTGAAATCACCCTCAACCAATTCAGATTCATTACACATGTTTAAGAACGTGGTAAATACAATACAACATGGAGACATTACAGAAAATGAAAGTGAAGGGAAAAACTTAGCAAATTTGATGTAATTCTCTTTGGATTGTAGTTCTTCCTCTTTCAAGCTTCCTTTCTCCTTCAAGAACTCCAAGAGATGAAAGAATTCCAGAGCTGAAGCCTCCACCACGTTCTCCCCTCTTCAAGTTATGAAAATAAAACCCTAAAATGTGTTTAAATACTCTGCTACAGTGACTTGCTACAGTGCCCCGTATTATACATGCTACAGTGGATTGTGGAATTATATTTCTATACATCTCACACTGTTTTGATTACAACTTTTGGTACACTGAATGGATTTATAAACCGTAAATTTCTCCAGAAAAGAGACTTCGAGAGCTTTCCAACGGTATATAACATGTCATCGGGTTCATTGTATATCAATACAATTAAATCCGAGAAGATCACTGCTAGCAGAGGTGAAAATGAAGGGTTTTACTCCATTTTTGTGCAAGTTGCTCCAAAACTCCTACAAACATCAAAACCACACAAAAACATAAAAATACCAAGGAATATAGCAAAGAAACATGGACGAATTGTTATAAAAGTAATACATAAATAGACACCTATCAAATTCCCCCACACTTAGACTTTGCTAGTCCTCGAGCAACTAAAATGATACGAAACAAAACTAAACTGAAACAGAATCATAGAAAAATTAAAACACACCAATGCTTCAACTTGCAAATAGGCCTCAAAGATTGTACTTACTTATAATCCAAGGAATACTTCAAAATAATGCACTTGATCAAGAATTTTATCTCAAAAATTAGTTTCGCTTCACTTCAATTCCTCAAGTGTGTGTGTGTAGAGCCAGTCTCACCTAATCACTTGTAACCCGGATGAGTTTATGCATAAAAATGAATCATATTTAATAGTGAAGATGTGTGTATAAATG
>SNVD02005204.1:0-21964 GCA_013180625.2 Boswellia sacra
AAAAAAAAAAGAAAAAAGAAAAAAAACAGAGAGTTCGAGTGTTCTGAATAATTTTGGGAGAGTCATTTGATGAATAAGAATGAATTTTTTATGTCATGGGCTTGAGCTCCACATAATATTGAATGATTTTATGTGTTTGTGGGTGATTTGAGCCTAATTATTATCCTTTATCATACCTTCACCCAAGCCAAACGTTACAAGCTTAATAAAGTCTTACTTGATCCTTGGTGTTGTGCATGTCTACATTAGTGGAGAGTGACTTGAAAAGCAAGCCTATGGAGTTCATTTATACACACATCTTCAATATTAACTATGATTCATTTTTATGCATAAACTCATCCGGGTTACAAGTGATTAGGTGAGAATGGCTCTACACACACACTTGAGGAATTGAAGTGAAGCGAAACTAATCCTTGAGATGAAATTCTTGATCAAGTGTATTATTTTGAAGTTTTCCTTGGGTTATAATTAAGTACAATCTTTGAGGCCTATTTGCAAGCTGAAGCATTTGTGTGTGTTTTAATTTTTCTTTGATTCTGTTTCGGTTTAGTTTTGTTCGTATCATTTTAGTTGCTCGAGGACTAGCAAAGTCTAAGTGTGGGGGAATTTGATAGGTGTCTATTTATGTATTACTTTTATATCAATTCGTCCATTTTTCTTTGCTATATTCCTTGGTATTTTTATGTTTTTGTGTGGTTTTGATGTTTGTAGGAGTTTTGGAGCAACTTGCACAAAAATGGAGTAAACCCTTCATTTTCACCTCTGCTAGTCAGTGATCTTCTCGGATTTAATTGTATTGATATACAATGAACCCGATGACATGTTATATACCGTTGGAAAGCTCTCGAAATCTATTTTCTGGAGAAATTTACGGTTTATAAATCCGTTCAGTGTACCAAAAGTTGTAATCAAAACAGTGTGAGATGTATAGAAATATAATTCCACAAGCCACTGTAGCATGTATAATACGGGGCACTGTAGCAATTCACTGTAGCAGAGTATTTAAACACATTTTAGGGTTTTTTTTTCATAACTTGAAGAGGGGAAAAACGTGGGAGGAGACTGCATTTCTGGATTTCTCTCATCCCTTGGAGTTCTTGAAGGAGAAAGAAGATTTTGAAAGAGGAGGAACTACAATTCCAAGAAGATTCATCTACAAACAAGATTTTCAAAGAATTTGCTAAGTTCTTTCTTTCCTTTTCAATTCTGGAATTTCTCTGTATTGTATTTGTTATTCTGATTGAATCTGTGTAACTAAATCTGAATTGGTTGAGGGTGATTTCAAAGCCCTTGATATGGATTTTGTGAGTTGATTGTGTAAGAAATTGTTATCCAATTCTCTAATTGAAGTTGCTTGTATTTTCCCATATCTAATGCTTATGATTGCTTACTGAGTGTATTTGGAATGGCCAACTGAATATAATCTGGTTGTTGTCTATTGCTAGATTAGAAATCTTGATCCGTAATTGTCTTGAATTTCTAATCCTTAGTAGCAAAAATGTGATCAGAGATTGCAAATGGAGAATACAACCTAAGTTAAATAATCCGAGCTTGTGTGTTTATTGCTTAGATCAACCTATCTTTCTTATCATAATGCATCCATTGAATTAAACTCAGAGAGCTTGTTCTAGGTTGTTTAATGGATAGAGATTAAATAAAGAGCTTTTTTTATTTAACAACAAAGTAAGAAAAGATTGGGGTAATAGAGCTTGTTATTATCTACAGTTGATAACTTCAATGCTGTAATTAGATGACAATTCTACAATTAATTCGCAAATCCATATCTTGTGGTAGAGAAGGATCCCTTAACCAGCTTTCTCCCATTGATTTTTCATTCAAATTTACTTTCTATTTTGTTAGTCTTTACTTGCATTCTTATTTCATTTAGTAAATCATTCAACAAAAATCCCCCCTGTTTAGTTTATTGTTGCTGGAAATAACAAATTCAATTAGAATCAATCCTCGTGGGAACGATACCTACTTATCACTTTATTACTTGTGCGACTAGTATACTTGCTAGTTTCGAACGCATCAATTACATTGGAGTGTAAATAAGGTAAGCACTCAGAACATTGAACAACAACTTTCTGAGATAACTTCTCTTGTGGAAAACATGGCTGTAGGAGATATGCAGAAATCTTATGCATGTGGAGTATATTCTACCATGGAGCATCCATTGGACATGTATCCAACTTTACAAGAAGGAGATATGGAACAAGCCAATGTCATGGGTGAATTTCCAGGACAAACAAGGCAATGGTATGATCCCTTCTCTAACACTTACAATGCTGGATGGGAAGATCACCCTAATTTCAGTTACTGGAATCATCAACCAATCATCCCAAATGCCATACCAAATCAGCCACAAGGTTTTAATCAACCTAAAGTGCACCAACCATTTCAAATGCAACCACCATCAATGCCACAACCAGCACCACAACCAGCTCCAGAAAACTCAGGTATGTCACTCCAGGATATTGTTAATGCACTTGCCACTAACAATGCAATTCCAGCAGGAAACTGGGGCAAGTATCAAAAACCTGGCAAATCAAATGCGACAATTGGCTACTAGCATGAGCAAATTCGAGGGCCAAGGCTTAGAAAAATTATCTTCTCAAACAGTGATCAATCCAAGAGAGAATGCTTATGCGATAACTTTGCAAAATGGAGAGCAATTAGATGTTCTGCCAAAGAAATCAAAAACTGATGAAGACGATGAGACCACTTCCACCATGAACAGGACATCATCCTCTATGGTAAGTCCTAAAACTGCTATTTCCTCTTATGTTACTCCTCCACTTTTTCCTAGCAGATTGACAAAATTGAAGAAGGAAGAACAAGAACAAGAAATCATGGAAACTTCTCGTAAAATCGAGATAAATATACCACTTCTAGATGCTACCGAGCAAGTACCTTGTTATACAAAATGTCTCAAGAAGTTACGCACCAGCAAGAGAAAGTTAAATGGTAATAAGAAAGTAAGTGTGGGGGAAAAAGTTTCAGCTGTACTACAAAGAAAAATTCCTCCGAAATGCAATAATCCAGGTACGATCACCATTCCATGCACCATTGGTAAAACCAAGTTTGAAAGAGCTATGTTAGATTTAGAAGCATCTATTAATGTCATGCCATATTCTATTTATGCTTCTTTAAATCTTGGACCCTTTGTGAAAACTGGTATTACCATTCAACTTGCTGATCATTTTAATGCATATCCCAAAAGAGTTGTGGAAGATGTGCTTGTGCATGTGAATCAATTGGTTTTCCCAGCAAACTTCTATGTCCTTGAAATAGAGGATGAGACATCTCCTAATCCAACTCCGATTCTTTTCGGGAGACCATTCTCGAAAACTGTTAGAACCAAGATTGATGTTCATGATGGCACTCTCATCATAGAGTCTGATGGCAAGGTGATATGTTTCAATATATTTGAGGCAATGAGGTACTCTAGTGACTTACATTCTGTTTTTGCAGTTGACGTTGTTGACTCTTTGCCACAACAATATTTTGAGTTAACTCTCAAGAATGGATTGGATGTAACTATTATTGAGCATATAGGGACAGAAAATTCCAATGAGTCAGGAATTTTGATACAAGTGTCCAAAGAAATGGAGGAAACTGTGGCAAGCTTAGATGAGACCATAGCAATAACCACAAATAGGTATGATGTTTCGTACATTCAATTTACTTTATCTAATGAGAAACTTCTTCCTTTTGTGACGAAAGCCAATACCTTGGAGCTTAAGTCACTGCCAGATCATTTGAATCATGGATTCTTGGGTGAGAATGATACTTTGCCAGTTACAATGGAAATGGGCCTTGCACGAATACAAGAAGAGAAACTCGTCCAAATACTTACAGATCACAAAATAGCTATTGGGTGGACGATTGCTAACATCCAAGGCCCAGCCATATGCATGCACCAATTCTTGTTGGAAGAAGGATCCAAGCCCACTAGAGAAGCACAGTGGAGATTGGACCCTCCCATGATGGAATCAACATCGGGCTGAGGACGTTAAACCAAGCACTTATTGGGAGGCAACCCAATGTTTTTGAAAAATAAATTAAAAAAGAAAAGAAAAATAAAATGAGGTAATAATGATTAATTTTTGTGTCTCGAGGAGATTCCTTTCATAAGCCATCAAATTGATCAGGTTTTATCTCTCTTTGACATCTGTCTCATTTGTTTTTATTTGTTTTTCCTTGTTTTTGACTTTTGTTTGTTATTGTGTTGTTATCTCTTTTATGTGTCTTTAGTTTCGTTTCTGCTCTTTTCTTTTCCTTTCTATTGTTTAATTTGATTATTTCGTACTTTGAATTCATTTGTGCAACAGCTTGAGGAAACATCCAAAGGGGAGCTGAAACCATTGCCCAAAGGTTTGAATCGTGCATATCAGGGAGAAGAAAAAACTCAATCTCATTATCGGTAATATCTCTTCTTTTCTCCTCTTCAATGGATGCTGATATCTTTCTATCGAACCTTCGTAAATATTTCCCTTCACTTCCTCAAAATGCTGTGTTTAAAATTTATAAAGTACGAATGATTAGACTTTGGGTATTGATGCTTTTAAATCTGCCTGCGGATATCCGATGGCTTATCGAAGCCAAGGTAAGATTGTCCGGTGAACCTGATATTAATCTCGCAAACTACATGCCTGGTCTAGGAAAGAGCTACTACGCCAAGAGGCGAAGAGCGAAAAGGTTGCAAGTATGTTATAAATGTGCTAGATGGAATTGTAACCAGACTTGTCGTTCATTAGGTTTTGTGTCCAGGAATAGAGAAGATACACTTTCATTTATTAAGAATGGTTTGAGTAATGAGTCGCTGGATAATGTTTTGTTAACTCTCGAGTCACATTCTTGTGGACTTGTTCAGCTTGAATTGCTTAATCTATGGACACAATTTCGTGATGAATTGCAGTGTTATAGTCTAGGGAATCTGACTAAAAACGACCCTGTTTGCAGTTTATAAGAAAACTGGATGGGAAGCAAATCCCCGACTCATAGAAGGCGTTTCAGCCGTTACTGGACGTAAAACCAGAGGAAGATGTGAGCCACAATCACAACTACTTTATATTTGAATGTGTGTTGTTGTTGTAGAATTTTTTTTTCTTGTTTCGTTTGATCTGATTATCAATGTTGTTTTTGTGTTGTTGTTTGTTGATTTTGTTTGTTTTAATTTCAAGTTTTCTTTTTGACAAACCATATGACTACCCTATGGCATAAGTACACGTGGGAGACAAGTGTGAAGGTTTTGTCAACCTCCACCGAAAGTGTATCTCTATTTTTTATGCTTCACGTGGGAGACAAGTGTGGGGGTTTTGTCAACCCCCGCCGAAAGTGTTTCTCCATTTTCCATGCTTCACGTGGGAGACAAGTGTGTAGGTTTGGGGGGAGGGAGGGGGGGGGGTGTCACATTCGGCCGAAAGCATATCTCATTTTTTCAATTTTGGGGCGATAACATTCTGATCGTAGCACCCACCACCGAAATAATGTCCGCGCTACTGTGGTCAATTTGAGAGTTTTAACGTGGGTATATATCCATGCTGCATATTTTGAAATGCCATTTTATAACCTGTCTTGCACTTGAATCGCATAATACCTAACGTACATCATTGTCTTGCACAAGTTTAGAGCACTTTCAGAAATGGAGAAAACACCAATTCGGCGATTCGGTTCAAAATATAATGCGTATTTTAGTGATCGCAATTTAGTGAAAGATGGAAAGTTTACAACAGCAGCTCTTGATCTTGGTAAGACATTAACTACGAGGGGTATTCATTTGATTTATGGAGGGGGTAGTCTTGGGTTAATAGGGTGTGTGTCGACAGCTGCGTCCCTAGGAGGGAGCAAAGTTCTCGGCATTATACCCAAACCATTAGCTGTACGAGATATCGTAGGCAACACAATCGGGGAAGTGTTACAGGTCTATAGCATGCATGAGCGTATTTCATATATGGTTGTTAAGTCTGATGCATTTATAGCTTTACCTGGTGGTTATGGCACATTAGATGAGATATTTCAAATCACCTCTTGGGCACAGCTAAACATTCATAAAAAATTCATTGGTTTGTTAAATGTCAATAACTTTTTTGATGGTTTGTTGTCTTTTCTTGATCAAGCTGTAGGAAAAAATTTTATCTCACCGTCGGCGAGGCAAATCCTGGTTACAGCTTCAACTGCAGGGGAGTTAATTGACAAACTACAAGAATTCGTCTATTCGCCTGATCCAACAACGGCTCGGATAGATTGGTTTGGAAAAGGCAATAAAAGGCGTAGACTGGATTTAACGCTCCATCTGTAATCTCTATCTATTGGTTTGCTTCGTTTTTGTTTACTTTCTTTTTATTGTGTTTATTTGAAGTTTTTCATGTTATTTATTTTGAGATTTTGCAGGTTGTTTCTTTCGTACCAGGTAATATTTTCTAATCTCAGTTTTTAGAGTGGTGGCTTAAAAAGTTCAAGTGCTCTTGAAACGCATTCTTGATCTTTTCAATCCATAATGGCTGAATAAGGAGCCTAACTTCTAAACTTTTTAGACCCATCCTAACTAACTTGTTTTTGTTTGCTGACTTGTTGAACTTTGTTATTTTATGAGTGAGTTTAGTTTTGCGTAATTTAGAGTTGTTATGTGTTTTTATCTTTATCAGTTTCGATTTAAAAAAAATTTGTGGAAAAACCTGAGAATGGCAGAATATGGGGTTTCCTTAACTCTTGAAACGCATTCTCTCTAAATAAATCTGTAGTTTGTTTATTTCATGTTGTTTGGAGTGTCTTGTTTCTTGTTTTGTTCTTTCATAATAAAGGTATATAGGCTGGAAACCTTAAGTCTGCGGGCTACTGGTCCTAAGGATTGTTGAAATATACAATCTTGACTCAGGTGTAACAACGCCACGTACCTCTTTTCTTGCATTTGTGGGTCGATGATAAGATAATGATTGAATTAAGAATAACTCTTGGAAAATGATAAATGATGCATGGATTTGTGTGCTTGAAATGTTTATTGGTTTTCGCTTTGCTTTTGATTCCTTGCGCAACATTGAGCACTAAGCTATTATCACTGAGTTATTTGTTCACTTAGAGAAAGTTTATGTAATTTAAATGTTTCTTCATATTTCAATGAATTCTAGAACTTGTTTGATGGTCACTCAAGGCAAAATCCTAGACTGTGCAACATTGAGGAAATGATTTAGGCCATCTTTGGACCGTTTGAGCCTTAATAGCCAACCTTGACAGAAATTGATCCCTAGTTACCCCTTTGAGCCTCTGTAATCCTTTTTCTTTGGTAACTCACTAAAAGATTTCCTAACCTAAAATGATTTTGTTCCAAACAGTTAATCCCTTACCTATGAGCATGTAGATCATTCACAATTAAATTCTGAGCTATGTTCTGGTTTTGGGACGTTAGAGGAGGTTGGGATGTATCATGAGCAATACAAGTGAGTTCCATTGTGTTTGGAAAAAAAAAAAGAAAAACAGAAAAAAAAGCCAATCTGTACCTATCGTCCACGTACTTACACATTGAGGACAATGTGTTGTTTAAGTGTGGGGGAGGGGAAGTGTAATTAAAAAAAAAGAAAAAAAAGAAAGGAAAAAAAAGAACAAAAGAAGAAGAATAAGAGATCTATACCCTTAAGTGTTCTTAAAAAGAATGAAACAACAAAGTGTGGGGGTGTAGTTTTCTTTGTTTTCTGCAAAAAAAAAAAAAAGATTGAGTGTTCTAAATAAGTTTGGGGGAGTAACCTGGTGAATTGAAATGAAGTTGTGTAGGGTTGAGCTCTACATAGTCTTGAATGATTTATGTGTTTGTGGGTGATTTGAGCCAAATTATTATCCTTTATCATACCTTCACCAAAGCCAAACGTTACAAGCTTAATAAAGTCCTACTTGATCCTTGGTGTTGTGCATGTCTACATTAGTGGAGAGTGACTTGAAAAGCAGGCCTATGGAGTATATTTATACACACATCTTCAATATTAAATATGATTCATTTTTATGCATAGACTCATCCGGGTTATAAGTGATTAGGTGAGAATGGCTCTACACACACACACATGAGGAATTGAAGTGAAGCGAAACTAATCCTTGAGATGAAATTCTTGATCAAGTGCATTATTTTGAAGTTTTCCTTGGGTTGTAATTAAGAACAATCTTTGAGGCCTATTTTCAAGTTAAAACATGTGTGTTTTAATTTTTCTTTGATTCTATTTAGATTTAGTTTTGTTTTCATATCGGTGTAGTTGCTCGAGGACTAGCAAGTCTAAGTGTGGGGGAATTTGATAAGTGTCTATTTATATATCATTTTCATATCAATTCGTCCATGTTTCTTTGCTATATTCCTTGGTATTTTTATGTTTTTGTGTGGTTTGATGTTTGTAGGAGTTTTGGAGCAACTTGCACAAAAATGGAGTAAAACCCTTCATTTTCACCTCGGCTAGTCAACAATCTTCTCGGATTTAATTGTATTGATATACAATGAACCCGATGACATATCATATACAGTTGAAAAGCTATCGAAGTCTACTTTTTGGAGAAATTTACGGTTTATGAATCCATTCAGTGTACCGAAAGTTGTAATCAAAACAGTGTGAGACGTGTAGAAATGTAATTCCACACATCACTGTAGCATGTATAATACGGGACACTGTAGCACGTTACTGTAGCAGAGTATTTAAACACATTTTAGGGTTTTATTTTCATAACTTGAAGACGGAAAAACGTGGGAGGAGGCTGTATTTCTGGATTTCTCTCTTCCCTTGGAGTTCTTGAAGGAGAAAGAAGATTTTGAAAGAGGAGGAACTACAATTCCAAGAAGATTCATCTACAAAGAAGATTTTCAAAGAATTTGCTAAGTTCTTTCTTTCCTTTTCAATTCTAGAATTTCTCTGTATTGTATTTGTTATTCTGATTGAATATGTGTAACTAAATCTGAATTGGTTGAGGGTGATTTCAAAGCCCTTGAAATGGATTTTGTAAGTTGATTGTGCAAGAAATTGTTATCCAATTCTCTAATTGAAGTTGCTTGTATTTTCCTATATCTAATGCTTATGATTGCTTGCTGGATTGTATTTCAAATGGCCAACTGAATATAATCTGGTTGTTGTCTATTGCTAGACTAGAAATCTTGATCGTAATTGTCTTGAATTTCTAATCCTTAGTAGCAAAATTGTGATCAGAGATTGCAATTGGAGAATACAACCTAAGTTAAATAATCCGAGCTTGTGTGTTTATTGCTTAGATCAACCTATCTTTCTTATCGTAATGCATCCATTGAATTAAATTTAGAGAGCTTGTTCTAGGTTGTTTAATGGATAGAGATTAAATAAAGAGACTGTTTTATTTAACAACAAAGTAAGGAAAGATTGGGATAACAGAGCTTGTTGTTATCTACGGTTGATAACTTCAATGCTGTAATTGGATTACAATTCTATGTTAATTACAAATTCATATCTTGTGGCAGAGAATGAACTCTTAACCAAGTGTCTCTCATTGATTTTTCACTCTATTTAACTGTGCTTTGTGTTATTCTTCATTTGCTTTCGTATTAAGTTTAGTTAATCAATCAACAAAACTCCCCCATTTGTTCTGTTGCGGCTGTAAAATAACAAATTCAATTGGAATCAATCCTCGTGGGAACGATATCTTACTTATCACTTTATTACTTGTGCGACTAGTATACTTGCTAGTTTCGAACGCATCATTAAGCTCTACATAGTCTTGAATGATTTATGTGTCTGTGGGTGATTTGAGCCAAATTATTATCCTTTATCATACCTTCACCCAAGCCAAACGTTACAAGCTTAATACAGTCCTACATGATCCTTGGTGTTGTGCATGTCTACATTAGTGGAGAGTGACTTGAAAAGCAGGCCTATGGAGTTCATTTATACACACATCTTCAATATTAAATATGATTCATTTTTATGCATAAACTCATCTGGGTTACAAGTGATTAGGTGAGAATGGCTCTAACACACACACTTGAGGAATTGAAGTGAAGCGAAACTAATCTTTGAGATAAAATTCTTGATCAAGTGCATTATTTTGAAGTTTTCCTTGGGTTATAATTAGGTACAATCTTTGAGGCCTATTTGCAAGTTGAAGCATTTGTGCGTTTTAATTTTTCTTTGATTCTGTTTCGGTTTAGTTTTGTTTCATATCGTTGTACTTGCTCGAGGACTAGCAAAGTTTAAGTGTGGGGGAATTTGATAGGTGTCTGATAAGTGTCTATTTATATATCATTTTCATATCAATTCGTCCATGTTTCTTTGCTATATTCCTTGGTATTTTTATGTTTTTGTGTGGTTTTGATGTTTGTAGGAGTTTTGGAGCAACTTGCACAAAAATGGAGTAAAACCATCATAGACCTCTGCTATCAACCATTAAAGAACAATTTCATAAGGTGGTAGAACCTACCATAGTATATTAAATAAAAAGTTCATAAACAATAGAATAATTAAAATACAAGAGGAATTAACACAATAACAATGAAAGCTAAGGTTAGGGGATCCGCCCTTGATATTTCAAATAAGGATAATTAATCCATTTTAGTTATATGAATTATATTTGTTTCGTTACCAATATTTATACCACTTCTTGTAAATGGGTTCAAGCATCCAATGTGTCAATCACCATATGTCTACAACAAATCAAGGTTCCTAACTAGATTCGTGTCGGTACGGAAGAACCATCCATCATCTAGAAAGGATCCAAGCATTTGATGTGCCAAGGATTGTCGACAATGGATCAAGACCTCCACTTTACGAGTGTTGTCAAGATTGATTAAGAAATTAAATATAAATCATATTGAATAAACATTATAAGATTAAGATTATTAATCACATATTAAGGGTTAGAGAATCCTTATTCTTATATCAAGGGTTTCACTCTTTCACCTTAGCAAAAGAGAAATTAGAAGAACATTATAATAGAAAGAAAATAAAATGCAAGAAAAAGGAAATTCATTAATAACATAAACACACAAACCACAATACAAGATCCTAGCCAAAGCCAAAATGTTCCAGCCAAGGCCAAGATGCCCTAATGGGTCACAAGGCACCTCTATTTATAGATGCATCCAGGGGCAAACTTGTCAACTTACAAGGGCATAATTGTCAAATATTAGTTGTAAATATCTTTGACAATTGGGATCATTAGGCACCGACTTTGACCATCAATTTGATATCGAAATGTTGTGAATTTTAATCACATGTCTTCATGAAAGTTGTAGATATTTCTCTCAGCTTTCTATAACATATTGATTTGCACAATTTGGATACGTATTTTGAGAGATACGGTTCAAATACTGAGGCCTGGGCAGACTGGGCCGAGACTGCAGATGGGTTCACTTCAAGCCCAATTTTGGTCCACTAAGAGCCCGAATTTGATGATGCTTGTGAAATACCATCTTGTAGACAATTGAATCATCTTTCCAAAACATTAAGAATTGTACCATTCTGATCTATAAATAGAGAGTTATGCCCATTTTACTAAACCTATAGCAAAACCAAAATTAAGAGGAATTAATTCCAAAGATGCAAATGCTACAAATATGCTTAAGTTGAGGAATTTAATGACACCATTAATGCAATATGATGAACTAAACTCTTATTAAACATGCATATTTAAGTGTTCATCACACCCCCCAACTAGCTTATTGCTAGTCCCTAGCAATTAAAGCGTTATTATTTAGAAATGATTTAGAGAATTTTACATCCAAGGTGGTCATTATTGCACTCTCATTGATTTTATCCAAATAAACAAACTGTCAACCAATTATTATTATTATTATTATTATTATTATTTATGACTCATGTATCATTCGGCCAAGATATCTATAAACCTTCTTTTTGTGCTCAGTCAACACATGACTATGGGGCTTATTAGAAAGAAGCCATATCGGTTCTAATATTTGTTAAGGCTAACAACCTTAGGTAAGGGGCATTTATTCATTATATATATATATATATATATATATATATTATATATATATATATATATATATTATATATAATATATATATATATATATATATATATATATATATATATATATATATTTGAAAGAATGCATCTTTAACCCATGTAGAGAGCCTTAGGCTAATGACTCCCAGACCAGTTGGCCTTAGGGCATTAGGTGTTAAGACACCCCTACGAGCTTAACGACTCGGGTTGCTGATGCTTTATTTTTGCTTAGAAACTTGTGGATAGTGTAATGTTCAATCCCATTAAGCTTTCTCCTTAATCCATATAGCGAGCTTTGGGCCAATAGCTCCCAAACCAGTTGGTCTTAGGGTATTAGGTGTTGAGGCACCCATCGGGCTTAATTGCTCGAATTAAGGAGACTACGAGACCAAACTTATCCACAATTGCTTTCTCTTCCTTTCTTTCTTCTTTTTTTTCTTTTTTTTTTTGCTTTTATTATTCATTTTTTTTAAACTTTCCCCTTCCTTTTGTTGTTATCCTAAACAAAACAAAAGAACTCAAATATTACAATATTTCATTTCGCCACCCACAATCATGCATCAAGGTATGTGTGTGTGTGAAGAAAGGTTCAAGAATACTTGCTTAATGAGCATATAAGCACATTGTTTATTAAATGATAAGGTTGTGAGAGTTCATAGATTTGAATAATTCAAAGTGAAATGAATAAGACCTCCTTGTTATAAAATTCAAAAAACAAGACTAAATAATATCAAGTTAGCTAAAATGAGTTCACAAGATCAAAATAAAATGACAAATTGGTTAGAATGGGTTTCAAGAGTTCAAACTGGCCCTCCCTACTCTGCCATTCCTGACCCAGAATGTGTCTCAAGAGGATTTGAACTCCTTACACCGCACTCTGAATCTAATTACTAACTCGTTTTTTTTTTTTTTGCAAGAAAAAAAAGAAAATTCAAGACACACTTATGTCTACTATCCTTCCCCCCCAACCAAATGAAACATTGTCCTCAATGTTTAAATGTAGAGAGATAAAGTATAGGAGACATTACCTGAAGCTTCTGTTATTCAAAAGAGATGACCTGAAAGACCAATAAAATAAAATGCTACAAATAAAATAAAAGACAAGAAATTTAAAATTGATGGCACACATGCATGTGTATAGGTAGTTGTGACTGTGGCTCACATATTCCTCTGGTTTTACGTCCAGAAACGGCTTAAACAACTTCTATGAGTTGGGGATATGCTTCCAATCCAGTTTTCTTATAAACTGGCAAACAGGGTCGTTTTGAGTCAGATTCCCAAGACTATGAAGAAAATGAGAAAGAAGAAAAGAAAATGGATGCAAGGTGAGCAACAGTTTTTAGGGAACTGAAAAACCGACTTTAAAAGTCACAGAGTACCGTATCCGCCACTTGACTGGAAAACAAAATGCAAACACACAAATAAAATAAAAGCACATAAAATAAAATAAGAACAAACTAGAAATGATAGCAAAAATCAAGAATAAAAATGAAAATATGGCACAAACGGATAAAATTTGGTTAGTCGTGAAAAAAGGCCAAAAGAGGAATCTTTTCGAAAGTAATTTACCACGGTAAAAAATATGCCATTGAGGTGGTACCTCTCTTTTTCCTTTATTTGTGAGAATGGAAGAGATTACCACTGATTGAGTTTGTTTGTCCTTGAGGCATGCATTCTTGAGTGTGGATGTTTCTTCCTGCCTTTTTTCAAAACATGGCTCCCAACTCTTAATCTCCTTCACCTGTATAAAATCAAGTAATGAGAATTCTTTAAAAGTAATGGGCACTAGTTGCATACTTGGTTCAAATGAATTGGTTAACTCGATTTCTGAAGGACTTGAAAAATTCTCATTTTGGATATAGTCTTCCACATTAGTTTTAGTCCTATTAGCTTCCTCATGCCTGAAAAATTCATTAAGGTCAAAATTTTGGTTAAGTTCCTTTGCATAATGACATGAGGGCATAAATGAGGATTCGATCTCTTCCATATTAGGTGTAGGTTTATTAACCTCTTTTTTACCCTTTCAGATTGATTCATCATCTTTCTCATGAGGGTTAAGAATATATTCTTTATAAACCTTACCATTATGAAGAGTACTTATCGAATCTTCGTCTAGATGTTGGCCCCTTGGATTAATCACATGTGGATTGATGGAGTTTGGCTCTAGTTGGGATGGAAACTCACCTTTCTTATGAGTATTAAGTGCAAATGCAAGTATTTCAAGAGCATCATTCAAGTTTATCATAGTTTGAGCAACTTGACTATTAAAAACCTCTTGCTTTGCAATAAATGAATTCAATGTTTCTTCAAGATCCTCATAAGATGCATGATCATAAGATTTTTGAAAATTTTGATATGATTGAAAGGGAGGTTGGTAAGATTGTGCATGATTATCATTCCTCCAATCAAAATTCAAGTGATTTTTCAATCCAAAATTGTGTTTGTAAGGATTAGGATTTGACCTTTGAAAAGTGTCGAAAACATTGGTTTGTTCATGGAGACTTTTCCTAAAGGTAGGCATAATTGGGCAATCATCCGTTGGATGATCACTAGTATTATAAGTGTGACAGACAATTTCTTACATAGACCACATTTCTAAGTCCTCGACTTTTCTAGCTAGGGATGCAAATTTAGCATGATGATCATGATTTTCTCTAATGTTATAAATGCCTCTACTAGATGTTCTTGATACCTCATAGGTGCCAACATTGTTCCAATTTTGAGCATTTTTCGCTAGTAAGTCTAGGAAATCCATGGCTTCATCTGGGTATTTATCTTCAAATTGTCCATCACACATTAATTCTATCATTTGCCTAGCTTGATGTGTAAGACCTTCATAGAAAGTTAAAACTAGTTCCCATGTTTCCAAACCATGATGAGGATAAGTATTAAGTAATGCTTTATACCTATCCCAACATTGGTAAAAGGTCTCTCCTTGTTTTTGAGTGAAATCGGTGATTTGATTTTTGAGAGAATTTGTTCTATAGGGAGGAAAGAATTCTTTAAGAAATTGTTGTTGCATTTCATCCCATGAGCTAATAGATCCTGACCTAAGATTTTGTAGCCATGTTTTAACTTTCTCTTTTAAAGAAAAAGGAAAAAGCTTTTATCTAAAGATGTTTATGCTACAATTTAGGTCATTATAGGTATTGCAAAACTCTTTAAATTCTCTCAAGTGCAAAAATGGGTTTTCAACATCTAGGCCATGAAAGTGGGGTAAGAATTGAATGAAATCCGATTCATGGTCGAAATATTTTGCTTCACAAGGGAAGACAATGCATGATTGTGCACAACTTCTTCTAAGATTTATAGAGTCCATTTATGTTCTTGGTTGGGTATGAGCATGGCTTTTTTTTTTTTTAGAGAAGATGAGTGACTCCCAACAAATATACCAATTGATGCAAAGAGAAAGAAAAGATGAACACATGCAAGAAAAATTAAAAATAGAAATGGGGAGAGAAGGGATGAACATATACAAGAAAAATAAAAATAGAAATAGGAAAAGAAAATACTTACAATTTTGTACGCCAAATTTTACCTTCCCCGGCAACGGCGCCAAAAACTTGACACATCTGAAAATAGGATTGCCTCCCAAGTATAGGAGTGTCGAAGTAATAAAACCCGGTGAGGGGGGGGGGGGGGGGGGGGGGGGGGGGGCGGTGGGGGGGGGGGGGGGAAACGGGGTCGATCCACGAGGAAGGGATTTTAGCGTTACAAATTATAAGATAAGCAAATGTGATATGGATGATTCGAAGAGGTGACAAGATAATATCAATAAATATGTAAGATGGAAGGTGGTATTACCGACCATTCAAATATAAAACAAAAAGCAAGAGGAGGTAAAACCATCCATGGAAATAGGTGGTATAACCAACCATAGTAAATTAAAGAACAATTTTCATAAGGTGGTAGAACCTACCATAGTAAATAAAATAAAAATTTCATAAATAATAGAATAATTAGAATACAAGAGGAATTAACACAATAACAATGAAGGCTAAGGTTAGGGGATCCGCCCCTGATATTTCAAATAAGGATAATTAACCCATTTTAGTTATATGAATTATATTTGTTTCATTACCATTATTTATACCACTTCTTGTAAATGGGTTCAAGCATCCAATGTGCCAATCACCATATGTCTACAACAAATCAAGGTTCCTAACTAGAGTCGTGTCGGTAAGGAAGAACCATACATCATCTAGAAAGGATCCAAGCATTTGATGTGCCAAGGATTGTCGACAATGGATCAAGACCTCCACTTTACGAGTTGTTTCAAGATTGATTAAGAAATTAAATATAAATCATATTGAATAAACATTATAAGATTAAGATTATTAAGCACATATTAAGGGTTAGAGAATCCTTAGTCTCATATCAAGGGTTTCACCCTTTCACCTTAGCAAAAGAGAAATTAGAAGAACATTATAATAGAAAGAAAATAAAATGCAAGAAAAAGGAAATTCATTAATAACATAAACACACAAAACACAATACAAGATCCTAGCCAAAGCCAAAATGTTCCAGCCAAGGCAAGATGCCCTAATGGGTCACAAGGCACCTCTATTTATAGATACATCCAGGGGCAAACTTGTCAAATTACAAGGGCATAATTGTCAAATATTAGTTGTAAATATCTTTGACAATTGGGATCATTAGGCACGGACTTTGACAATCAATTTTGACATTGAAATGTTGAGAATTTGAATCACATGTCTTCATAAAAGTTGTAGATATTTCTCTAAGCTTTCTAGAACATATTGATTTGCACAATTTGGATACGTATTTTGAGAGATACGGTTCAAATACTGAGGCCTGGTTAGACTGGACCGAGACTGCAGATGGGTTCACTTCAAGCCCAATTTTGGTCCACTAAGAACCCGAATTTGATGATGCTTGTGAGATACCATCTTGTAGACAATTGAATCAGCGTTCCAAAACATTAAGAATTGCACCATTCTGATCTATAAATAGAGAGTTATGCCCATTTTACCGAACCTGTTACAAAACCAAAATTAAGAGGAAGTTAATTCCAAAGATGCAAAGACTACAAATATGCTTAAGTTGAGGAATTTAATGACACTATTAATGCAATATGATGAACTAAGCTCTTATTAAACATACATATTTAAGTGTTCATCAGAAGCAATAAAGGATGTTGATGCTAATAGTTGGCAAAAGGCTATGGAATCAAAAATATAATGCATGTATTCTAATTCTGTCTGGGAGCTTGTAGATGTACCTGAAGATAGGAGTTGATCGGAAGGTAGAAACCTTCATGTTAAGGCTAGTGACTAAGGGTTATACCCAAAAAAAAGGGATCAATTATGATAAGGCCTTCTTGCTAGTAGCTATTCTTAAATCAGTTTGAATTCTCTTATCAATCGTTCCTTGTTATTGATTATGAGATGTGAAAATGGACGTCAAGAATGCATTTTTTAATGGAAATCTTGTCGAAAGCATCTACATGATGCAACCAAAGGGTTTCATAGAAAAAGGCCAAGAAAAGTTTGCAAATTGATGAGATCAATTTATGATCTTAAATAAACATCTAGGTCTTGGAACATAAGGTTTGATCAAATGGTTAAAACTTATGGTTTTATTCAAAATGAAGATGAACCATGTGTATACAAAAGAATACAAGACAATAAGGTTGTTTTTCTCATTCTTTATATTGATGATATTATACTCATTGGGAATAATATAGGGGTATTATCATCAATAAAACTTTGGTTGACTGAGCAATTCCAAATGAAAGACTTGGGAGAGGCTAGTTATGTTCTTGGCATCTAATTAAAAAAGGATAGAAAGAACAAGAAACTAGCATTGTCTCAAGCTTCCTACATGGACAAGATTTTGGCCAAATTTGCTTTGCAAAATTCCAAGAAAGGATTGTTACCTTTTAGACATGGAATTAAACTTTCTCAAGAGCAGTCACCTAAGACTCCTTAAGAGGAAAAAGAGATGAGATGAGTCCCATACGCCTCTATCGTTGGGAGTCTCATGTATCCAATACTGTGTACCAGGCCAGATATCTGCTATGCAGTGGGAGTAGTTTGTATTCCAATTAAACCCTGGAAAGGAGCATTGGGTTGTTGTAAAACATACATTGAAATATCTTTGTAGGACAAAGGGATATATGCTTGTATATTCTAGAAGTAATCTAACTATGATTGGATACACGGATTCAGATTTTCAATCTAATCCAGATTCCAAAAAGTCAACCTCAAGATCTGTTTTCACCGTAGGTGGTGGAGCCATAGTATAGAGAAGTCTAAAGCAATTATGCATTGCTAACTCCACAATGGAAGCTGAATATGTAACAATATGTGAAGTGGCTAAAGAGGCTGTCTAGCTTCATAAATTCCTCAATGATTTGGAAGTTGTTCCAAATGGTGAAAATGAGATTACACTTTATTGTGATAATAGTGAGGCAGTGGCTAATTCTAAGGAACCAAGAAACCAGAAAATGAGAAAAAACATAGAATGGAAGTACCTCCTCATATGAGAGGTTGTACAATATGGAGATGTGGAAGTATGTAAGATTCCTACTACAGAGAATCTCACTGATCCATTCACCAAAAGTCTAGTGACCAAGGTCTTCGAGAGTCACCTAGAAAGGGTGGGAATTGTAAACATGTCACATCTACTCTAAGGGCAAGTGAGAGATTGTTAGATATGTGCCCGAAGAGATGGATATTTTCTGTAAATTTGTAGAAACATTGTTAACAAATAAAGTTATTATTATTTATTTTACCTAAATATGATTCTATCAATGACTAAAAGCTCTAGAGCTTGTCTGTTGATAAAATTCTATACATATGAGATAATATGGGACATAGAATTTTATCATAGCTCAAAACTAATTCACAACCTATAAACAATAATGGAACACTTTGTTTGGACAAGGTTGTTATGTGCTTTGTCTTCAATGGGGAAATGGTGAGTCTTTAACCATTTGAAGTGGAGGCTTTGAGACAAAGACACTTGTGCATTATGAATGCATTGAACTTGACCATGGGAAATTATATCATTTGATGGAAATACCATGGCTAAATGAAAATTACCATAGACAAGCACTAAAGGTATTAATACCATAATTCTGCGTAGGTAGTGTACCATTAGTATATAGGCTATGGTCTTTGACTATAATAAAAAGTGAGATCTAAATAAAGGTCAATACCTTGGCTAGTTGGGATTATAAGATTTGTATATTAGTAGACATTATGCCATAGATATGGAATTTATGACTCCGAAGGGATTGCAAAATACCACCTTAAACCTCTAGTATATAGGCTATGGTCTTTGACTACAATAAAAAGTGAGATCCAAATAAAGGTCAATACCTTAGCTTATTAGAATTATAAGATTTCTATATAAGGAGACACTATAACATAGATATGGAATTTATGATTCCTAAGGTATTGTAGAATACCACCTTGAACCTCTAGTATATAGGCTATGGTCTTTGATTAGAATAAAAAGTGAGATCTAAATAAAGGTCAATACCTTGGTTAGTTAGTATTATAAGATTTGTATATTAGTAAACATTGTACCATAGATATGGAATTCATGACTCCTAAGGGATTGTAGAATACCATTTTGATGGTTTTACAAGCTTTTAAGTGATAAAATTTTGGCCAAGTGTTTAATGAAAAGTTACTCATTAAAATAAGATTTATTTGAATAAATCTTAAATCACTTAAATGGTGTAAAACTGGTATTAAGGGATTAAGATATAATCAAAGGCGTAAAACAATAAATTATACCTAGCTCCAATTATTGGTATTCCGTGAAGGGTACTTATGTAAACTTGTTGCTCAATGGATAAAGCTTTAAAAGAATATAATTTAATCAGATTAAATTATTGAGCTTTCTACAAAAAATATTTAATTCAAAAGTACCACTTTGAACCTATAGTGAAATGGACAAAAGCTAATAGGCGGGGCTTGCTGTAATTTTGAGATGATATGGTATTGGGCCTAACTTCTTGGAGCTTGTAGTTAAATATGTCCGTCAAGGTCTCCTTAGTAGCTGTTTAAAAGGTACTTGAATTGAATTGGACTAATATAAATTAATTTATTTAATTTAATTGGGCTTATTAGAGAATAAGGCCTAGATATTAAATTAAATAATTGAATAAATCCAATTGGGCCTTTTATTTAATTAATAGAGATTAATTAAATAAATTGGGCTAAGTTAAATAGTTTAAATTAAAAGCCCATAAGAGTTGCACTTTTATAAGGTTTCCAAATTCTGTAAGGATTCTATGAGATTAGAGGCCTAATTGAACTAGGACTTGGAAATTCCAATTGGACAAGGACATAAAAGACTATATAAATCATGTTATAGGGTTTCAAGAACCCTAGAATGCCGTAGAAGACAACAAACGTCATGCCTCCCTGCCTTGCCCTAAGATTTGCGCCAAACAAGGCATCCTGCCCTATGGCTTGCGATATTGACATTCACGCATTCCTTGGGTAACGTTTGAGCTACCTCTAGTGCCACTTGGCCCTTTTGTTCTTTGATTTCAAGTTTGGTTCAGTATTGATTGATGCCCAAACATCGAATTCGAGTCCCCTACAGTCATGCCTCGGATCCAAAGTGGTAAGAAGGCACAAAAAGTTTTGAAGTCTGTATTCACTAGATCCTTTTCCTAGACCCGCTTCCATTGTATTAATTTCACTGAATTAGCATCTGGGTTCCAACAAAAACCCTTTATCTTCTTTGTTTGTGTTAGGCAATGACATATCTGTAATTGCTTTAACCTTGTCAGGATCTACCTCTATCCCTTTCTTGCCAACCATGAACCTTAATAACTTCCTAAGGTGACTCCAAAAACACACTTCTTCAAATTTAGCCACAACTTTTACTTATTCACTCTTTCTAGGAATCTATCTAATACTTTAAAGTGACCATCTCGGGTTCAGAAACCATCATGTCATCTATATAGACTTCTATCTCCTTGTGCATCATATCATGGAATAGTGTTGTCACCATTCGTTAGTAAGTTGCCCCTATATTCTTTAATTGAAAGGGCATCACCTTGTAACAATAGGTTCCCCACTCCGTAGTGAAGGCCATTTTCATTTTGTCTTCATTGGCCATCATTATCTAGTTATAACGAAAAAACCCATCAACAAAAGAGAACATTATATTGATGGTCGCGCTATCTACCAATACATCAATGTGAGGTAAAGGAAAATCATCCTTGGGTAAGGCCTTGTTCAAGTCTTAGTAATCAATACACATTTTGACCCTTCAATCCTTCTTTGGCACTAGTACAATGTTGGCTAACCACTTCAGATACTTTACCACATCTGGAAGCTTGGCTTTAATATGCTTGGACACTTCTTTCTTGATCTTTTGAGCCCATTTTGGTCTTAAGCCCCTCAACTTCTGCTTGCCGGCTTCATGTACCGATTCATTGAAATTGTGTGCTCAATGATACTTCTGCCAATTCTAGGCATGTCATCGTAAGACCAGGCGAAGACTTTATGTTTCCTTAGAAATTTTTCGTCTCTCTCTCTCTCTCTCTCTCTCTCTCTCTCTCTCTCTCTCTCTCTCTCTCTTCAAGAGTTGTTTGAAGTGCAATACATAAGTTCTTAGGTTTTTCAATTGTACCAAGATTAATGTCATGAGTTTGAATGGTATTGATATCAAATATGCTAGTGAAATGCAAATTATCAGGATAGACGTCAAACAAGTAAGCAAAATTACTTTTTATTGCATTAAACGTTGGAAAATAAACAATGTCCTCTTTTTTAAAGAGGTTAGGAATAAATACATTCCCATAGCAAATGTCTTTAATTTCCTTTTCAATAAAGGCAGCATGGTTGATGGTCGGGTCTATTAGCAGTGCTTGGTCTTGAGGCTTCTCTTGCTTGAACTTCATATTTTCCATCTCTTTGGTCAAGTCATACCCCTTGGAGATTCCATCTTGAAGAATATCCTTGAAATTTTCAAATCCGAGCTTCAACATTCCATTGTAAGCCTATGGT
>SNVD02005206.1:0-21854 GCA_013180625.2 Boswellia sacra
GTCAGTCCACCAAATTGCATGTCAATTATGTCAGCCTTCCATTTGAAATTTGAATTTCTTTAAAACATATGAAATATGCCTTATTATGTCCTCTTGCCAATGCTATAGGAATCAAGTAATTTTGATTTTTCTAGCTCAAGATATGTCTAAAAGAGTATTCGGTGCTCATGTCAGCTGCTTCTATTTGTCTTTCAATTTGCATGATGATTTGGACAACCTTACACTTGAAATTTAAATTTCTTTAAAACATATGAAATTTTATAAATTGAGCAAGATTTTTAAAGGCTTAAGAATCACTTCATTTGGACATCTGTAGAGAAATATATGACCAATTGATTGAACATTGCTCATGTGTCACATTCCTTGAATCAAACCTTGTTCTTAAGCTTTTGTGCCTTTAACATGTAGTCTTCTCCTTAGCTTCAACACTTCATTTTAATAAGCCTCTTCTTGATTTTACAATTATTTCAATGATCTTACTCTTACACATAAATAAACATGTTAGTAAATCACAATGAATCAATGTATATTGTTATCATCAAAATTATCATCTAGCCTTAGGGCTAAAAAAGTGCTTCCTCAGGGTCTTTTTCTTTAAATTCTCCATTACACATTAATTCTACTAGTTGCCTATCTTGAGGTGTTAACCTTCATAGAAGTGTGTAACTATTCTCTAAGTTTCAAAACCATGGTGAGGACAGGTATTAAGTAGTTCCTTATACCTATCCCAATATTGGTAAAAGGTTTCCCCTTGTTTTGAGAGAAATCGAAAATTTGTCTTTTAAGAGAATTTGTTCTATGGGTAGGAAAAAATTTTTTCAAAAATTGTTGTTTCATCTCATCCCATGAACTGATGGAATTTGACATCAAATTTTGTAGCCATGTTCTAGCTTTATCTTTTAAAGAAAAAGGAAAAAGCTTTAATCTAACGGTGTTTATGCTACAATTTGGGTCAGTGTAGGAATTACATACCTCTTCAAAGAGTTTTGAATGCGAATATGGGTTCTCCACATCAAGGCCATGAAAGGTGGGTAGAAGTCGAACAAAACTTCGCTTGAAATTGAAATGGATTGAATCTAGAGAAGACGCTACACAAGATGGTGCACTAGTCCTTACCGGATTCATGTAATCTCTGAGGGTTCTTCGTTGGTTTTGATCATTTTGTTGGGAACAGTTGTCCCCTTCATCCGTGAACCTTTCCACTAGATTGTCGGCCATGTTTTACAAGGAAGATGATATTTTTCTAACAAGTCTACCCCTAGATGTTCATGACCAAATTTTCATGCAAGAAAGAGAGAAGAAAAGATGAACACACAAAAAATTTAGATCTAAGATGAGAAAAAAGAACACTTACAATTTTGCACGCTAATTTTTATCTTCCCCGACAACGGTGCCAAAAACTTGACACATCTGAAAAAGGATTGCCTCCCAAGTACAGGATTATCAAAGTAATAAACCCGATGAGACCGGGGTCGATCCACAAGGAAGGAAATTTTAGTGTTACAAACTATAAAGCAAGCAAATATGATATGGATGATTCAAAGAGATGACAATATAATATCAACAAATATAAGTAAGAACAAGTTCATAAACAATAAATGAGAATCACACAAGAGAAATCAACACAATAATAATGAAAGCTAAGGTTAGGGGATCCACCTTTGATATATCAAATAAGGATAAGTATCCCATTTTAGTTATTTGAATTATATTTGTTTCGTTACCAATATTTATACCACTTCTTGTAAATGGGTTCAAGCATCCAATGTGCCAATCATCATATGTCTACAACAAATCAAGGTTCCTAACTAGATTCTTGTCGGTAATGAAGAACCATACATCATCTAGAAAGGATCCAAGCATTTGATGTGCCAAGGATTGTCTACAATGGATCAAGACCTCCACTTTACGAGTGGTTTCAAGATTGATTAAGAAAGTAAATATAAATCATATAAAATAAACAACATAAGATTATGATTATTAAGCACATATTAAGGGTTAGAGAATCCTTACTCTCATATCAAGGGTTTCACCCTTTCACCTTAGCAAGAGAGAAATTAGAAAGACATTATAAGAGAACGAGAACAAATTATAAGAAAAAGGAAATTCATTAATAACATAAAAATACAAGAGAGAAAAAAACACAATAACAAGGAATCCCAGAAAAGGCCAAGATGTCCTAATGGGTCACAAGGCACCTCTATTTATAGATACATTAGGGGCAAATTTGTCAAATTACAAAGAAATAATTGTCAAATATTAGATGCACCAACTTTGACAGTTGGGGTAATTAGGTGAACCGAATTTGACCACCAATTTTGACATTGAATTTTTGGGAATTTAATCACATATCTTCATGAAAGTCATATATATTTCTCTCAGCTTTCTAGAACATCTTGATTCATATAATTTGGATACGTATTTTGAGAGATACGGTCAAAATACTGAGGCATGGTCAAGCTGGGCTGAATCTACAGATGGGTTCACTTTAAGCCCAATTTTGGTCTACTAAGAGTCCGAATTTGATGATGCTTGTGAAATACAATCTTGTAGATAATTGAATTAACCTTTCAAAACATTAATATTTGTATCATTCTGATCTATAAATAGAAAGTTATACCTAATTTACCGAACCTACATCAAAACAGAAATTAAGATAAAGTTAATTCAAATAATGTAAAGACTACAAATATGCTTGAGTTGAGGAATTTAATGACACTATTAATGTAATATGATGAATTAAGCTCTTATTAAGCATACATATTTAATTGTTCATTAGTTAACTTTAAAGAATTATGTTAGAAATTGTGCACATCCTGAGGCCTCAATTGCTAAAGGATACTTGATGGAGAAGTGCATTAATTTTTGTTCACGATATCTAGATGAAGTGGAAACTAAAACTAATCGAGCACCTAGGAACAAAGACAGTACTTCAAAAAAAGGTCTGAAATTTAACCTTGACAACATTACCTGGATACAAGCACATAGATATGTGCTTGTAAATACCACAATAGTTGATCCATTCTGAGAGTAAGTCGTTCGCAATTTTATTCATATACGTTCATATATTATTTATTGAGTATTCATTTGTTTAGTATTTCTTATTTATGTATTTATTTCATCATTTTCATTTATAAAGGGAGCATATCAACATACTCTTTTAACAACATCCTCGCGCTTCAAGTCATCAAATTCAGAAAGAGCACAACTCAAAATTTCATAAGTGGTTCAAAAACCATGTAAGCTATGTTACTTTAATTAATTCTTTAACCTCATACTAAATATGAGTTATAACACTAGTGGGTTTTTATAGGTGGTAGCTTTACAACAAACCTCAAATGTGACATTGCCTGAAGAAATTGTCCACTTAGCTAATGGCCCAAAAACAATTGCACAACATTTCAAATTTTATGTTGTTAATGGTTTCAAATTTCGAACCAAAGATACTGACAACACTAGAACCTCCCAAAATTCTGGTGCTGTGTTAAAGGCTGATCCAATGAGCTATGCTAGTGCAAGGGATAGAAATCCACATTCAGGCAATGCAATATTTCATGGAGTTTTAAGAGATATAATTGAAATTCGTTATGTCAACTCAATGAAATTCGTGTTGTTCAAGTGTGATTGGGTTGATGATCGGATTGGAAAGAAGTTTGATGAATTTAACGTCACAATGGTTAACTTCAATCATCTATTCTACAAACTCAATCATGAGGATGATGAGCCTTTTATTCTAGTGAATCAAGCAGAACAAGTTTGTTATATCCAAGACCCTTTAGAAGAATATTGGCATATAGTTCTTAAGATAACTGTTAGAGATTCATTCGATCTTTATTCAATAAAGAACTATAAGCATACGATAAAAAGTGTGCCACAGGTTGAGTTATATGCACAACAAGAAGTGGATGAAAGAGAGTTTGTTCGTGAAGAAGATGTTGTTTGGGTTAGGCCAAGAGTTGATGGAACCACAGTTGACATCAATGGTGTTAATGGTAATGAAGAAATGGATGATGATAAATGATAGTTTTTGTGATAAAGTTTCCTTGTATTTTGTTTTTTTGATGAAGACACTTTTGTGTAATGTCTTTATGTTTCCCCTGTTGTAGGCATATCATGTTTCTTATATATTAATGAAAGTTGTTTTTTTTTTTTAAACATTATTGAAGGATCATTTATTATATGTGCAGCAAACATTTATATTATTCTAATATAATGTATCAATACGGTTTTAATTTTCTAATGTTAGTATCTTTTTGCAGATTACTATGGCACCAAAGAGACACAGAGATGACTATATGGAAAGTGGACTACGAAGGGAGACAGAATCTCGACGACAGTCATCTTTATCTTCCCAATCTCAAATGAATTTGGGAGACCAAAGTTTGTATATAAATGATAATTCTTTCATTATAAATGCTTTTCTTTATAATGTGAAACTAATTCTATATGATTAGGTGCGTCATCGTAAGCAAAAGGTCGTGGAGCTGCTCATGGTAATCCTAAATGGGGCTCAGGCCAGATTTTACATGTTGATTTCAACGACAAATGGCAACCAATTGGTCTAAATAAACAGACATTTACATCCCAACTTGGCATCATAGCAAGAAACGAATCAATGGCTCTGTTGACCTTTGCTAGTTGGCATGTCATGCTTGAGCACAAATTGAATACAATTTGGGAAGAAGTGAAGGTATTTAATTTAATTTAACTACTACATTGAAAAGTATTTAGTTTAAGTACACTAATCTTTATTATACTTTTGTTACTGTAGGACAATACAGATGTTCCAGATGATTATAGACCTTATTGTTTAAAAAATAATCGGAGTACTTTGGAGGGACTGGAAAGCTCGCGTTAAGAGAGACTTCTATAAGCCATTTCTGACGGATGAGGCGCATTTAGCATTTACCCCTCCAAAAATTACTGAAGAGCATTGGAAGATTTTAATGGCTTATTGGAGCAGCGAAGGAGCTCAAGTAAGTTATGAAAATGATTGCTAAGATAATTGTTTTCTTAAAATATACTAAAATATTGCTCTTTAATATTATAGAAACAAGCAAAGAGAAATGAGGCAAATCGTGCACATCAGTTTGCATTTGATAGGATTGGTCGCACCTCCTTTGCTAAAAAGAGAGAAAAGGTAAGTTTTAACAACATTTAAAATTCGTATGAATTGTTAGAGATTTTGCATTGATAATTAATGCACTATATTTGTAACTTTCTTCCTTTGCAATTATACACTAATATTTGTCTTTATTTTTTCTGTTAAGATGTCAAAGAATGGAGAAAAAACAGATCGCATAAGTGTATTTATCAAGTTTAGAACGAGAAGTGATGGAGATGTAGTAGATACTGAGAGTGCTGAATTAATTGTACTTTTTTAAACTAAATTATATGCTCTTATAATTTGTGTTAAATTGGTTACAAAATCCTTTTTTTATGCTTTCACTTACAGTTGTTTTCATCATTTTGCAGATTCAACTAAAAGAAGGCATGTCCAGAATACCTATTGACCAACAAACAGAAGCTACAGCAGAACGGGTATTTCAAGATGTATTAGGACGTAATCATCATGGTTATGCCCGCACATATGGCCATGGTCCATCTTCAACTAATATCACAAGTCAATGTTCATCTCAACCTATTGATGTGGAGAAATTGCATCAAGAATTACATGAAATGCAAGTAGAGAACAAAGAATTGAAGGACTAAAATACACAGTTGTACAACTTTTTACAACAGAAATTTCCAGAAATTGAAGAGCAGTTGCCACCACCTATACGACATCAGGTATTCACTTAACTGTCATTTAGTTTATATATGGTTATTGAAAGAGTTGCTATCTAATTCATGAAGCTAGTGAGAGATTGATTTGATTGATGATTTTAATTGTGAATTGCATTGAGAATATGTAGTTGGTGAACTCGCCTTTGGCAATATAGTTGTATTTGCTAATTGTTTGTCACAATGCTATTTGTTACATAACTTACGACAATATCATGCTCAATTGTATGCATTAGTTAACTTGATAAAAAGAAGAGTGTTTGAGTTTTAATATAATATTAGTTTATTATCATGTCAAATGTAAAGAGCTTCGAAGTAAGTGTCCAATTCTGAGTTTTAATTTTGTGTATATGCTAGTGGTGTTATATATAGTACATGAGTCTAAACCCAAGTGACAGCATGTATTACTTTGTTTTTTCTTTTTATAATTACAAGCTGTTGATGATTGAAACTATTTAGGATTATAAGTTTTTCTAAATCTTCCAAAATATCTTAGGCTCCGGTTCCAGATGATTCAAGTGCACATTGAAATCGTGTCAACATTAACTCTGCGACAACAAAAAAGGAGGAGAATGAGGAGAATAAGGTATACATGAAGTTATTTATTATTTCTCTGTAAATAAATCAATGTAAAGCATATAGCTTTCACTTGAACTTTTTTAATAAACTTATGAATAGTTAGATAGTAATTATTGCATTTTATTTGTTCATGTTTTTCTGACATGAAGACTTGATTGGAATAAGACTTGTAGACTTATTTTAGACTTCTACACTTATTGGAAACAAACTTAGTAGAACTATTTTTCTTTCATGTTTGCGGATGTATGTGAATATATTCTTATGTTGTACTTTTTGTGTTATGTCAATATCAATTTATTTGTTTTTACGTTATTATATGCAATGAATTGCTTGAAAACGAAAACAGGTTCCAAAAAATTTGGTTATAAAAATGGATTTCCTGAAGAACCAAAAAACAGATAGGTTCTGCACTTTTTAGGGGGGCTAAAAAACCGAAGTAAAAACCAAAAAATTTTTACATTTTTTACAACAGGCTACAGAACCGAAGTAAATAAGTTACACAGCATCATCATAAAGCTTTTACGGAGGTTTTCAAAACCGCATAAACTTTTTACAGCGGGCACAGGAACCACGGTAAATAAATTCAATCTGTTATAAGGCTAAACCACAAATATCTATGGTGGGTGACGAAACTGCGGTTAAAAAACGTTTTTGGCGGGCTAAAACCGTAATAAAAAGTCAAAATGCCTTTTACATCAGCACTTTATACAGCGAGCTTAAACTGTCGTTGGACCATCGTAAAAGACTTTTTACCACGATTTTGGTCCGCCGTAAAAGGTCCATTTTCTTGTAGTGTCATATTTGAAACCACTTGAGATTTTGCAGGTTTATCTAAGTTACAACGAATAGGTATCACATTCCTCTCCATGCTGCTACTTTATAATTCATCAAACTTTAGATTATATTCATTATTAGGATTAATACTAGCTATACGTGGCTACAGTCCTTTTGACAAATTACTCATTATTTTTCCATACAAAATTGAGCAAACGCTTAAGATTATAACCTACTAGAATCCATATTCAAATATAAATAAATATCAGGTACTTTGAGTATTAAAAAATGAGGAAAGAGAAATAAATCTACATAGATTGGACTACACTTTAATCTCTTAATTGTTAGATGCATGCTAAATGAAAACAAAATAGGCTGGATTAAGCATACCAACGGAGTATGTTAAGCGTATTGGGGAAACCTATAACAACCACCAAGCTAAGTTTACTAAGTTGTTTGTTGTTGCACAAAATATAATATTATCCTAAAACTTTAAAGTATAATTTTAAAAAAATTGTGGAAACTCCAAAGATTTCTTTGGGTGCTGGTGCTGAACGCCAACAGCCGTAAATCCCCAATCCTAAAAACATATTAAAATATTGAGAAAATTCAAAAAAAAAAGGCCAAATTAAGGGGCTTAAATGAAATATAGACATGTCTTGATAAATTTTGATGCCATAGCACTTTGAATATGAAATGATGACAATGTCCTTGTGCATTCATTGTTGAAAAGCATAAAACTTCCTTCATTTCCTCCTTTCTACACTATTCGAAACACTCTTCAACACCTCTCTTTCATCTCATAGTCTGATCTTAGAGTTGAATCCGAGCAATAAGGTAAGACATATCTCTCTAATTTCTCTCTACATGACCTAAGACTACTGAAATAGGTTGTAATCTTTTCATTTTTTTCATTTTTTTCGTTGCTTTAAAGCACGTTATTTAGCTTAGAATAGGGATATATATATATATATATATGAACTAAGGTTAGACATAGCGTGGCTTTTGGCAATATTTGGAAAAAAATGCAATTCATAAATGAAAATCTGGTATTGCTGGAGAGGAGGAAGAAAACTCAATGTCAAGTGTCAGTCTTTGTTCTTATATCTGACAATCGATATTCTATATCGGATTTGTTAGACCGAAACTCAATTCTAGTGTTCTATGTCATGTGTTGAGTTTTGTCGAGTTTGTCATATGTCAAGTGTTAGTTAGACGTTGTCAAGCTTTGTCAAGCATTTTGGCAAAATTCTCGTTTTTTGACCTATTTATGCAATTTTGTAATGATTTTTTGTCCATGGAACGTATTTTATATGTCTTTTTCATGCAAGATGAAAACTTTGGGTGTACTTATACTTTACAATGGTTCTGGGATTATGCAAGAGAATGATGGTTATTTGTACACCGTCAGAAGGGCAGAGTCTTTGATAATTCCTAGGTGTATTACGTATAATGAGTTAGTTGACTGTATTGGTACTGATATTTCCTTTTTCTAGCTCGGAAAAATGGGTTGGGATCTTAATAAACAAAACATAAGTTTAGAGGTTCAATTTGCTTTTAAGGGTGTTCCGCCATTGTCGACTGCTATTGAGATTGATAAAGATGTTTGTTTTTTTATACAACACTATTTGGGAGACTAGCAGTCATATAAACCACTAATTTTCAAAGTTGAAGCAAAGACAAAGGTCAAGATCTGATGCAATACCGTGCCGGGGAGTTTTTCTCATCCCTTTTTATTTCGCTCAACAAGTGGAAGCAACCAATTAAGTGAGTCCACTCCTATTTGTGCACAACTACAATATAATGATGAAGTTGGCCTTGACTTTCAGCAACAGCTGGGACATGCATGGTATAAGTCAGTTCGGGTGTTATGTAAAAATGAAAAAGGTATGGCCCCCTTGATGCCATTGAGAGTAGTACATCACCTTCTTAGCATTAGAGAGTTTGAGAGTTTAAGCAATATTGAGAGTGATGATGTTGTTGTTAATAATGACGATTGTGATGATGATGATGACGACAGCAACAGCGACGATAGTGATGATGTTAATACGGATGGTGATGATGAGAACGATGATTACACTATTCGTATTGAAGATATGGGTGAAGGTTCGAACGGTTTTAATGTTGATGGGCAGAATGAAGATGATTAACATTATGTTAATTGATAGGTGTCTATTTATGTATTACTTTTATATCAATTCGTCCATGTTTCTTTGCTATATTCCTTGGTATTTTTATGTTTTTGTGTGGTTTTGATGTTTGTAGGAGTTTTGGAGCAACTTGCACAAAAATGGAGTAAAACCCTTCATTTTCACCTCTGCTAGTCAGTGATCTTCTCGGATTTAATTGTATTGATATACAATGAACCCGACGACATATTATATACCGTTGGAAAGCTCTCGAAGTCTATTTTTTGGAGAAATTTACGGTTTATAAATCCATTCAGTGTACCAAAAGTTGTAATCAAAACAGTGTGAGATGTATAGAAATATAATTCCACAAGTCACTGTAGCATGTATAATACGGGCCACTGTAGCAGGTTACTGTAGCAGAGTATTTAAACACATTTTAGGGTTTTATTTTCATAACTTGAAGGGGGGAAAACGTGGGAGGAGGCTGCATTTCTGGATTTCTCTCATCCCTTGGAGTTCTTGAAGGAGAAAGAAGATTTTGAAAGAAGAAGAACTACAATTCCAAGAAGATTCATCTACAAAGAAGATTTTCAAAGAATTTGCTAAGTTCTTTCTTTCCTTTTCAATTCTGGAATTTCTCTGTATTGTATTTGTTATTCTGATTGAATATGTGTAACTAAATCTGAATTGGTTGAGGGTGATTTCAAGCCCTTGATATGGACTTTGTGAGTTGATTGTGTAAGAAATTGTTATCCAATTCTCTAATTGAAGTTGCTTGTATTTTCACATGTTTAATGCTTATGATTGCTTACTGGATTGTATTTGGGTGGCCAACTGAATATAATCTGGATATTGCCTATTGCTAGACTAGAAATCTTGATCCGTAATTGTCTTGAATTTCTAATCATTAGTAGCAAAATTGTGATCAGAGATTGCAATTGGAGAATATAACCTAAGTTAAATAATCCGAGCTTGTGTGTTTATTGTTGAGATCAACCTGTCTTTCTTTTCATAATGCATCCATTGAATTAAATTTAGAGAGCTTGTTCTAGGTTGTTTAATGGATAGAGATTAAGTAAGAGCCTATTTTATTTAACAACAAAGTAAGGAAAGATTGGGATAACAGAGCTTGTTGTTATCTACGGTTGATAACTTCAATACTACATTTGGATGACAATTCTACGCTTAATTCGCAAATCCATATCTTGTGGTAGAGAAGGATCCCTAACAAGTTTCCCTCATTGATTTTTTCAATCCGTTTAAATTTGCTTGTGTTATTCTTCTTTGCTTTGCATAAGTTTAGTTACTCAACCAACAAAACCCCCCATTTATTCTGTTTTTACTTTCGCATACACAATTCAATTAGAATCAATCCTTGTGGGAACGATATCTTACTTATCACTTTATTACTTGTGCGACTAGTATACTTGCTAGTTTCGAACGCATCAAGTTTTTGGCGCCGTTGCCCGGGATTGATTTTCTAATCAATTTGTTATTCTGTTTTTACTACTGATTCTTGATTGTTATTTCCTGATTGTTTGTGTTTAGCCTTTTATGTCCGACGGAGAAGCGGATCAACGGCTTAAGAGAATTAAGGAGTTTCTCCAATCCTCGAATTTAAGGCTAAATCGATCCATTTCAACTCCACCTCCAGAATTTGACCTTGCACGACATACTTCCCTCCCATCTTCTTGCAGTTCAATCCAATCTGAATCGGAAGCAATGGCGATGGAAAACGATCAGACTCTTAAGGAGTTAGCGGCTCCAATTATTGATCAACAACCGCTATGCATAAGCACCAATTTTGAGATAGAGTTTGAACTTAAATCTGGACTGATTCATCTCTTGCCTACATTTCATGGTTTTGCAGGAGAGGATCCGAACAAACACCTCAAAGAATTTCATGTGGTATGCTCAAGTATGAAGCCAACCGGCGTTTCTGAAGAGCAAATTAAATTGAGAGCTTTCCCATTCTCGTTAGCAGATTCGGCAAAAGATTGGCTATACTATCTACCACCAGGTACCATTACCACTTGGAATGAGATGAGTAAACTCTTTTTGGAGAAATACTTTCTAGCCTCGAAAGTTACAAATATTAGAAAAGATATTGGTGGCATTCGACAACACAATGGAGAATCACTTCATGAATATTGGGAGAGATTTAAGAGGTTATGGGCTAGCTGTCCAAACCACCAAATTAGTGATGGACTCCTAATTCAATATTTCTATGAGGGTCTCCTACCCATGGAAAGGAGTACATTGATGCTGCTAGTGGTGGAGCACTAGTTAATAAAACATCGAACGTGGCAAGACGTTTGATTAGTGACATGGCAGCGAACTCCCAACAATTCAGCAGTCAATTTTATCCACAACTACCAAAAAGAGTAAATGAGGTAAGTACTTCAAACATTGAACAACAACTTTGTGAACTTACATCTCTTGTAAAAAAAATGGCTGTAGGACATATGCAGCAATCTTATGCATGTGGGGTATGTTCTGCCATGGACCATCCAACCGACATGTGTCGAACTTTGCAAGAAGGAGATACAGAACAAGCCAATGCCATGGGTGGATTTCCAGGACAACCAAGGCAAAGGTATGACTCTTTCTCCAATACTTACAATGCTGAATGGAGAGATCACCCTAATTTAAGATTTGGGAATCATCAACCAATTGCCCCAAATGCCATACCACATCGACCACCAGGTTTCAATCAACCAAGGGTGCAGCAACCATTTCAAGCACAACCACAACCAGCACCACAACCAGCTCCACAAAATTCAGGTATGTCTCTCCAGGATATTGTTAAAGCACTTGCCACTAACACAATGCAATTTCAGCAGGAAACTAGGGCAAGTATCCAAAACCTGGAAAATCAAATGGGACAATTGGCCACTAACATGAGCAAATTTGAGAGTCAAAGCTCAGGAAATTACCTTCTCAGCCGGTGATCAATCTAAGAAAGAATGCTAGTGCTGTAACTTTGAGAAGTGGGAAGCAATTAGAGATTCCACCAAAGAAATCACAAACTGATGAAGGGGATGACACCACTCCCACCATGAATAAAACATCATCTTCTAAGGTAAATCCTAAAACCCATATTCCTTCATATGTTACTCCTCCACCTTTTCCTAGCAGATTTGCAAAATCAAGGAAGGAGGAACAAGAACAAGAAATCCTGGAAACTTTTCGCAAGATCGAGGTAAACATACCACTTCTGGATGCTATCAAGCAAGTGCCTCGTTATGCAAAATTTCTCAAAGAGTTATGCACCAACAAGAGGAAGTTGAAAGGAAATGAGAAGGTAAGTGTGGGGGAAAATGTTTCAGCTGTATTGCAAAGAAAAATTCCTCCGAAATGCAAAGATCCAGGTACGTTCACCATTCCATGCACTATTGGTAATACCAAGTTTGAAAGAGCTATGTTAGATTTAGGAGCATCTATTAATGTCATGCCATATTCTATTTATGCTTCTTTGAATCTTGGACCCCTTGCGAAAACTGGTATTGTAATTCAACTTGCGGATCGTTCTAATGCGTATCCCAAAGGAGTTGTGGAAGATGTGCTTGTGCAGGTAAATCAATTGGTTTTTCCAGCAGACTTCTATGTTCTGGAAATGGAGGATGAGACATCTCCCAATCCAACACCGATTCTTTTGGGGAGGCCATTCTTGAAAACTGCCCGAACGAAGATTGATGTTCATGATGGCACTCTCACCATGGAGTTTGATGGCGAGGTGATTCGTTTCAATATTTTTGAGGCAATGAGGTACCCTAGTGACTTGCATTCTGTTTTTGCAGTTGATGTTATTGATTCTTTGGCACAACAACTTTTTGAGTTAACTCGCAAGGATGCATTGGAAGTAGCCATTAGTGAGCACATTGGGGCAGAAAATTTCCAGAGAATCGAGGAAGTTGATACAAGTGTCTAAAGAAGTGGAGGAAGCTGTGGCAAGCTTGGATGAGACTATAGCTATCACCACAAACAGGTATGATGTTTCGTACATTGAATTGCCTTTATCTAATGAGAAACTTCTACCTTCCGTGATGAAAGCACCTGCCTTGGAGCTTAAGCCTCTTCCAGATCATTTGAAGCATGTATTCCTAGGTGAGAAAGATACTTTGCCAGTCATAATAGCAAAGGGTCTTGCACCATTACAAGAAGAGAAACTCATCCGAGTGCTCCGAGATCACAAAACGGCCATTGGGTGGACAGTCGCTGACATCAAAGGTATTAGTCCAGCCGTATGCATGCACCGCATCTTGTTAGAAGAGGGATCCAAGCCCACTAGAGAAGCACAGCGGAGGTTGAATCCTCCCATGATGGAAGTTGTCAAGAAAGAAATCCTGAAATTGTTAGATGTGGGTGTGATTTATCCAATTTCGGACAGCAAGTGGGTGAGTCCAGTCCAAGTTGTTCCGAAGAAATCTGGTGTTACTGTGGTTAAGAATGACAATAATGAGCTAGTTCCCACTCGTATCCAAACCGGGTGGCGAGTTTGTATTGATTATCGAAAGCTCAATTCTGCAACTCGCAAGGATCACTTTCTTTGCCATTCATTGATCAAATGCTGGAGAGATTAGCAGGTCATTCTCATTATTGTTTTCTTGATGGCTATTCAGGATATAATCAGATTGTCATTGCCCCTTAGGATCAAGAGAAAACTACATTCACATGCCCATTCGGTACATTTGCCTATCGACGCATGCCATTCGGTCTTTGCAATGCCCCTGCCACTTTCCAAAGGTGTATGGTAAGTATTTTCTCTGATTATGTTGAGAACATCATTGAGGCATTTATGGATGACTTTAGTGTTTTTGGTGATTCTTTTGATAAATGCCTTGACAACCTTACCCTTATACTTCAAAGATGTCTAGAAACTAACCGTGTTCTGAAGTGGGAGAAATGTCATTTTATGGTAGATCAGGGTATAGTTTTGGGACATGTTATTTCTGCTAGGGTATAGAGGTTGATAAATCCAAGACAGATCTTATATGTTCCTTACCACCTCCCACAAGTGTGCGGGATATTCGTTCGTTTCTTGGTCATGCAGGTTTTTATCGTAGATTCATCAAAGATTTCTCGAAGATAGCATTGCCCTTATGCAGATTATTACAGAATGACGTGGCCTTTGAATTTGATGAGAAATGCAAAGAGGCATTTGAGAAATTAAAGGAACTCTTGACTTCGGCTCCAGTAATCCAATCTCCGAATTGGAATCATCCATTCGAGATCATGTGCGATGCAAGTGACTACGCTGTGGGTGCCGTTTTGGGTCAACGAATTTGCAAAATTCCACATGCCATTTACTATGCATCTCGGACTTTAAATGATGCTCAACTTAATTATTCTCCCACGGAGAAAGAGCTGCTAGCGGTTATTTTTGCTTTAGAAAAGTTTCGATCTTATTTGATTGGTACTAAAGTAACCGTTTATTCTGATCATGCAGCTTTGAGGTACTTGCTCACAAAGAAAGATGCTAAACCAAGGCTTATAAGGTGGATACTCCTTTTACAGGAGTTTGACTTGGAAATCAAAGACAAGAAGGGAAGTGAAAACTTAGTTGCAGACCATCTCAGTCGCTTTGTCCATGATAAGAATGCACTGCCATTACAAGAAAGTTTTTCGGATGAACAATTGTTGTCTCTAAATGTAGTAGCCCCTTGGTATGCAGATATTGTCAACTACTTAGTTACCAAAAAGCTACCACATGACTTGACTCGAGCTCAAGAGACAAGATCAAGAACATTGCCAAGTATTACATATGGGATGATCCGTACTTATGGAAGCATTGTTCTGACCAAGTGATAAGAAGGTGCATTTCTGAATCTGAATTTAATTCAATTTTAACCTTCTTTCATTCTTATGCATGTGGAGGTCACTTCGGACCAAAAAGAACAGCCCTCAAAGTTCTTGATTGTGGATTCTACTGGCCATCATTGTTCAAAGATGCATATCTCTTCTGCAAAGCTTGTGACCGTTGTCAAAGGACAAGTAATTTAAGTGCCAAAAATCAAATGCCACAAACCCCTATACTTATTGTCGAGATTTTTGATGTGTGGGGTATTGATTTCATGGGTCCTTTTCCTTCATCTTTTGGTAATGTTTACAGTATACTTGCTGTGGATTATGTTTCTAAATGGGTGGAAGCAAAAGCTACGAGAACTAATGATTCTAAAGTTGTTGTAGATTTTGTGAAATCTAACATTTTTGCGAGATTTGGAACACCAAGAGCCATGATTAGCGATAGAAGGACACACTTCTGCAACCGATCATTTGAAGCCTTGCTCAAGAAATAAAACATCACTCACAAGGTGTCTACTGCATATCATCCACAAACTAGTGGTCAAGTTGAAGTTTCAAATCGAGAAGTCAAATCCATTCTCGAGAAGACAGTGAATCCGAACCGAAAAGATTGGAGCCTACGATTGAATGATGCACTTTGGGCATACCAAACTGCTTACAAGACACCTATTGGTATGTCTCCGTATAGGTTAGTCTATGGTAAGCCATGCCACCTTCCAGTGTAGCTCGAACATAAAGCATGGTGGGCAGTAAAGCTTTGTAACATGGAGATGGATGCTGCTGGAGAACAAAGGAAGCTTCAACTGCAAGAATTTGAAGAACTTAGAAATGATGCCTATGAGAATTCCAGAATTTACAAGGAGAGAACTAAGGCATTTCATGATAAAATGATCTCCAGAAAGAATTTTGAAGTGGGACAGAAAGTTCTTTTATTTCATTCTCGCCTCAAGTTATTTCCAGGTAAGTTACGATCTCGATGGGTTTGACCTTTTGTTATTACTAATGTTTTTCCTCATGGTGCAGTGGAAATCAAGAGCTTAAAAACGGACAAAGTGTGCAAGGTGAATGGGCACAGGTTGAAGCCTTACTATGAGAATTCAGTGATGCAGGACATCGAGGAGGTACCTCTCTACGAGCCAGCTTATCTTGATGGATGATGGCAAGTAACGTCAGGCTGAGGACGTTAAACCAAGCGCTTATTGGGAGGCAACCCAATGTTTTTTAAAAATAAATAAAGAAGAAAAGAAAAATAAAATGAGGTACTAATGATCAATTTTTGTGTCTCGAGGAGATTCCATTCGTAGGCCATCAAATTGATCAGGTTTTATCTCTCTTTGCCATCTGTCTCATTTGTTTTTATATTTTTCACTTGTTTTTGACTTTTGTTTGCTATTGTATTGTTATCTCTTTTATGTGTCTTTTGTTTCGTTTTTGCTCTTTTCTTTTCTTTTCTTATGTTTAATTTGATTATTCCGTGCTTCGAGTTTAGTTGTGCAACAGCTTGAGGAAACATTCAAACGGGAGTTGAAGCCATTGTCCGAAGGTTTGAAACGTGCATATCTGGGAGAAGAACAAACTCAATCGCATTATCGGTAATATCTCTCCTCTTCTCCTCTTCAATGGATGCTGATATCTTTCTATCGAATCTTTGTAAATATTTCCCTTCACTTCCTCAAAATGCTGTGTTTAAATTTATAAAGTACGGATGACTAGACTTTGGGCATTGATGCTCCTAAATGTGCCTGCTGATATCCGATGGCTTATCGAAGCCAAGGTGAGATTGTCCGGTGAGCCGGACATTAATCTTGCAAAATACATGCCTAGTCTAGGAAAGAGCTACTACGCCAAGAGGTGAAGAGCGAAAAGGTTACAAGTATGTTATAAATGTACTAGATGGAATTGTAACCAGACTTGTCGTTCATAAATAGGTTGTGTCGCGCGAGGAAAATTGAGAGGATAGATTATGTCGATTGTATATAAGAATGTGGCCTGTTGGTATATGTAATGGGGTCGGTGTGTATAATGTTTTGTTAACTCTCGAGTCACATTCTTGTGGGACTTGTTCAGCGTGAATTGCTTAATCTATGGACACAATTTCGTGATGAATTGCAGTGTTATAGTCTAGGGAATCTGACTAAAACTGACCCTGTTTGCCAGTTTATAAGAAAACTGGATGGGAAGCAAATCCCCGACTCATAGAAGGCGTTTCAGCCGTTACTGGACTTAAAACCAGAGGAAGATGTGAGCCACAATCACAACTACTTGTATATTTGAATGTGTGTTGTTGTTGTCGAATTTTATTTTCTTCTTGTTTCGTTTGATCTGATTAGCAATGTTGTCTTTGTGTTTTTGTTGTTTGTTGATTTTGTTTGTTTCAAATTTTAAGTTTTCTTTTTGACAAACCATATGACTACCCCATGTCATAAGCACACGTGGAGACAAGTGTGGAGGTTTCGTCAACCTCCGCGGAAAGTATATCTCCATTTTTCATGCACATGTGAGAGACAAGTGTGGAGGTTTTGTCAACCTCCGCCGAAAGTAATCTCTACTTTTCATTCTTCACGTGGGAGACAAGTGTGTAGGTTTTGTCAAACCCCGCCGAAAGCATATCTCATTTTTTCAAATCTTGGGGTGATAAATCTGCATCGAGCAACCCCCACCGAAAGTATGTCCACATGTGTCAAAATTTGAGAGTTTTACGTGTGTATATATACATTCTGCATATTTTCGTATGTCATTCCATAACCTGTCTCGCAATTGAAAAGCATAATACCTAACGTGTCTTACACAAGATTAGAGCACTTGTAGAAATGGAGAAAACACCAATTCGGCGATTCCAAAATATATGCGTATTTTGTGGATCGCATTTTGGTAAAGATGGAGAGTTTACAACAGCAGCTCTTGATCTTGGTAGGACATTAGCTGCGAGGGGTATTCATTTGATTTACAGAGGGGGTAGTCTTGGGTTAATGGGGTGTGTGTCGACAGCTGCATCCCTAGGAGGGAGCAAAGTTCTCGGCATTATCCCTAAACCATTATCTATACGAGATATCGTAGGCAACACAATCGGGGAAGAGTTACAAGTCTCTAGCATGCATGAGCGTATTGCACATATGGTCATTAAATCTGATGCATTTATAGCTTTGCTCGGTGGTTATGGTACAGTAGAGGAGATATTTCAAATCACCTCTTGGGCACAGCTAAACATCCATCGGAAACCAATTTGTTTGTTAAATGTCAATAATTTTTTTGATGGTTTGTTGTCTTTTCTTGATCAAGCAGTAGAAAAAAACTGCATCTCACAGTCGGCGAGGCAAATCCTGGTTACAGCTTCAACTGCAGGGGAGTTAATTGACAACATGACAACATTCGTCTATCGCCTGATCCAACATAGCTCGGATGATTGGTTTGGAGAAGGCAATAAGAGCGTAAACTGGATTTAACGCGTCCATCTGTAATCTCTATCTGCTGGTTTTGTCTTCTATTTCCGTTTGCTTTCTCTTTATTTGGTTTATTTGAGTTGAGTTTTTTTTCAGGTTGTTTCTTTCACCCCAGGTAATATTTTCTAATCTTGCTTTTAAAGTGGTGGCTTAAAAAGTTCAAGTTCTCTTGAAACGCATTCTGGATTTCTTTATCCATAATGGCTGAATAAGGAGGCTAACTTCTAAACTTTTTAGACCCATTCTAACTGACTTGTTTGTGTTTGCTGATTTGTTGGACTTTATTACTTTCTGAGTAAGTTTAGTTTTATGTAATTTCGAGTTGTTGTGTGTTTTTGTCTTTATCAGTTTCGATTCGAAAAAAAAAAACATTATGGAAAAACCTGAGAATGGTAGAATATGGGGTTTTCTTAACTCTTGAAACGCATTCTACTTTCAAAAATTGAAAAAACAATTGTTTTTTTTTTTGTTGTCTGTAGTTTGTTTATTTCATGTTGTTTGAAGTGTCTTGTTTCTTGTTTTGTTCTTTCATAATAAAGGTATATAGGCTGGAAACCGTAAGTCTGCGGGCTACTGGTCCTAAGGATTGTTGAAATATACAATCTTGACTCAGGTGTAACAACGCCACGTACCTCTTTTCCTGCATTTTGTGGGTCGATGATAAGATAATGATTGAATTAAGAATAACTCTTGAAAAATGATAAATGATGCATGGATCTGTGTGCTTGAAATGTTTATTGGGTTTCGCTTTGCTTTTGATTCCTTGCGCAACATTGAGCACTGAGCTATTATCACTGAGTTATTTGTTCACTTAGAGAAAGTTTATGTAATTTCAATGTTTCTTCAGATTTCCATGAATTTTAGAACTTGTTTTGATGGTCACTCGAGGCGAAATCCTAGACTGTGCAACATTGGGGAAATGATTTAGGCCATCTTTGGACCGTTTGAGCCTTAATAGCCAACCTTGACTGAAATTGATCCCTAGTTACCCTTTGAGCCTCTGTAAGCCTTTTTCTTTGTTAACTCACTAAAAGATTTCCTAACCTCAAATGAATTTGTTCCAAACAGTTTATCCCTTACCTATGACATGTAGATCATTCACAATTAAATTTTGAGCTATGTTCGGGTTTTGGGAAGTTAGAGGAGGTTGGGATGTGTCATGAGCAATGCAAGTGAGTTTTATTATGTTTGTAAAGAAAAAAAAAAAGAAAAAAAAAGAGCCAATCTGTACTTATCGTCCACGTACTTACACATTGAGGACAATGTGTTGTTTAAGTGTGGGGGAGGGGAAGTGTAATAAAATTAAAAAAAAGAAAGAAAAAAAAGAAAAAAAGAAAAAAAGAATAAGAATAAGAGATCTATACCCTTAAGTGTTCTTAAAAAGAATGAAACAACAAAGTGTGGGGTGTAGTTTTCTTTTGTTTTGTGCCAAAAAAAAAAGATTGAGTGTTCTAAATAAGTTTGGGGGAGTAACCTGGTGAATTGAAGTGAAGTTGTGTTATAAGTTTGAGCTCTACATAGTCTTGAATGATTTATGTGTTTGTGGGTGATTTGAGCCAAATTATTATCCTTTATCATACTTCACCCAAGCCAAACGTTACAAGCTTAATAAAGTCCTACTTGATCCTTAGTGTTGTGCATGTCTACATTAGTGGAGAGTGACTTGAAAAGCAGGCCTATGGGGTTCATTTATACACACATCTTCAATATTAAATATGATTCATTTTTATGCATAAACTCATCCGGGTTACAAGTGATTAGGTGAGAATGGCTCTACACACACACACTTGAGGAATTGAATTGAAGCGAAACTAATCTTTGAGATAAAATTCTTGATCAAGTGCATTATTTTGAAGTTTTCCTTGGGTTATAATTAAGTACAATTTTTTAGGCCTATTTGCAAGTTGAAGCATTTGTGTGTTTTAATTTTTCTTTGATTCTGTTTCGGTTTAGTTTTGTTTCGTATCATTTTAGTTGCTCGAGGACTAGCAAAGTCTAAGTGTGGGGGATTTTGATAGGTGTCTATTTATGTATTACTTTTATATCAATTCGTCCATGTTTCTTTGCTATATTCCTTGGTATTTTTATGTTTTTGTGTGGTTTTGATGTTGTAGGAGTTTTGGAGCAATTTGCACAAAAATGGAGTAAAACCCTTCATTTTCACCTCTGCTAGTCAGTGATCTTCTCGGATTTAATTGTATTGATATACAATGAACCCGACGACATATTATATACCGTTGGAAAGCTCTCGAAGTCTATTTTCTGGAGAAATTTACGTTTTATAAATCCATTCAGTTTACCAAAAGTTGTAATCAAAACAGTGTGAGATGTATAGAAATATAATTCCACAAGTCACTGTAGCATGCATAATACGCGACACTGTAGCAATTCACTGTAGCAGAGTATTTAAACACATTTTAGGGTTTTATTTTGATAACTTGAAGAGGGGAGAACGTGGAGGAGGCTGCATCTTGGGATTTCTCTCATCTCTTGGAGTTCTTGAAGGAGATTGAAGGCTTGGAAAGAGGAAGAACTACAAATCCTAAGAGATTTCATCAAATTTGCTAAGTTTTCCTTTTCCCTTTCATTTTCTGGAATGTCTCCATATTGTATTGTATTTGTATTCTATCTGAATATGTGTAACTAAATCTGAATTGGTTGAGGGTGATTTCAAAGCCCTTGATATGGTTTTTTGTGAATTGATTGTGCAAGGAATTGTTATCCAATTCTCTAATTGAAGTTGCTTGTATTTTCCCATGTTTAATGCTTATGATTGCTTGCTGGATTGTATTTGGGTGGCCAACTGAATATAATCTGGATATTGTCTATTGCTAGACTAGAAATCTTGATCCGTATTTGTCTTGAATTTCTAATCATTAGTAGCAAAATTGTGATCAGAGATTACAATTGGAGAATATAACCTAAGTTAATTTATCCGAGCTTGTGTGTTTATTGCTTAGATCAACCTATCTTTCTTATCGTAATGCATCCATTGAATTAAACTTAGAGAGCTTGTTCTCGGTTGTTTAATGGATAGAGATTAAATAAAGAGCTTGTTTTATTTAACAACAAAGTAAGGAAAGATTGGGATAACAGAGCTTGTTGTTATCTACGGTTGATAACTTCATTACTGTAATTTGATGACAATTCTACGATTAATTCGCAAATCCATATCTTGTGGTAGAGAAGGATCCCTTAACCAGCTTTCTCTCATTGATTTTTCATTCGAATTAACTTTCTGTTTTGTTATTCTTCGTTTGCATTATTATTTCACTTAGTTAATCAATCAACAAAACCCCCCATTTACTCTGTTTTTACTTTCGAATAACAAATTTAATTA
>SNVD02005207.1:0-22247 GCA_013180625.2 Boswellia sacra
TCCACCCATCTCTCAATCGTCCTCACGATCACAATAACTTCAAAGGTGGGTTTCGCACCACCAAATGTAGGCCAACCCTCCATCAACACTCCAAATCATCATCCTCCAAAACGGGTTTCTCACCAACTATGTGAGTCTACCCGGTTCAACCAACATCATTTCATCTCAATAGTTCAGAATTCAAAAGTGAAGCAAACATAAAGATCAGAATGGCAGTAAAGTAAATACAGAAATAAAGAAAGAAACATGAATATGAAGTAGTAAACATATGCCACCTATGAGTCTGGTGACATTGCTTATTACACGATCAATGAGATTAGGACACTCATTCATGAACTAAATGATATCATATTCATTTCAGTAGACCGAAAATAGGACAACCATCTATAGTTGAAGCAGCATCCAGCTCGTAGGAAAGGATACAATCATCCATAATTTGAATTATGTTTGAAACTAAAATGAATAGCTATCCATGAATCGAATAGTGTCCATAAGAAAAATTGGATAAACAGTCATGATTTGAGTGGCATCCTCGATATGGAGGAAAATGGGACGACCGTCCATGGCGCAAACGGTATCCACACTACAAGAAAATGAGCCTTTTATCGCGAGCCAAAACCGCGGTAAAAAGCCTTGCTATGGCGGGCATACGGCGGTTTAAGCTCGTCGTATAAAATGATGCCATAAAAACTCATTTTACTTTTTATCGCAGTTTCGGCCGCGGTAAAAAGAGTTTTACCGCGGGCTCAACGCCCGTCGTAAACATTCGTGGTTTGGTGGAAATTTTTTTACCGCGGGCAAGAGGCCCGCAGTTAAAATTATTTACCGCGGGCCCTCTACCCGTCGTAAAAAGTCCTAATTATTTACCGCGGGCTCTTGGCCCGCCGTAAAAAGTGTCCCAGGTCATTAATCGTGGTCTGTCGGCCCGCAGTAAAAAATAGCTCTACTCCCGGGAAGCCTTTTGTAATTTTGATGAAATCCGAGCCTGTAACCATATTTTCAATCTATTTCTTTATAATTAATTTAAAAAATTCATCATATGAAAATATGAACCAATAAAATGATATTCCAATAAAAAAAATAAGAAGACAAATTAAAAGTATATTCACATACACATAAATTAATAAGTTATACATTCACATACAACATAAGAGTGCTAAGTTTATTTACAATCTCAACAATAATCGAAGTCCAGAAGTATAAAATATGTCTAGAAGTCTTATTCCCATTCAAGTTGTCATGTGAAAAAAACCTGCACAAATAAAATGTAATAATTAGAGGTCTTACGATTACTAAGTTTATTAGAGAAGTTTAAATAAATGTTATATGCCAAAATTTATTTATTACTGAGTAATGATAAATAACTTCATATATACCTAATTCTCCCCATTCTCCTCTTCATTTGTTGTTGTGGCGTCCGCGTTGATGCGATTTTGGTGTGCACTTGAAGCATCCGGAACTGAAGCCTAAGACATTTTAAAAAGTTTAGAAAAACTTTTAGTCCTAAATAGTTCATTATCAAGTTCGATTTTTTAATATATCATTTACTTGTGAGAAAGGAACATCCACTCAACACATTTAGAAAGGAACTGAATTTAAAATGGAATCTTAGAAAACTTATTTACAGGTATGAGAAAACATGCAAACTAGCTAGCTATTACAAATAACTAACTCACCTGTCCTACATCTGTGGAACAACAAAAGGAATTGGATGAAAATTAAATTGAGTAGGTCAGAATATTTAGAATCTTGTGGAAGACTGTAATGAATCCTGGTGTACTCAACAATCATTCTAGGAGATATATTGATGGACAACGAGGTTGCAGTGGCAGTAGCAGCATGAGATAATGATTTTTGGATGAGGATTTGCAGTTGTAAATCAACAACTTTATGTAGGTGTATGTGGCTACGTTTGAGACTGTAGTTGGGGGACAGTCACTGAAGTAGTGAAGCGTTCGAAACTAGTAAGTATACTAGTCGCACAAGTAATAAAGTGATAAGTAGATATCATTCCCACAAGGATTGATTCTAATTGAATCTATTATTCAAAAGCAACAACAGAATAAAATTGGGGGGGGGGGGGGGGGTGGGGGAGGGGTGGGGGGGGGGTGTTTGTTGATGGATTAACTAAATGAAATATTAATGTAAATGCACAATAACACAACACAAAGTAAAATGGAGTGAAAAATCAATGAGAGATACTTGGTTAAGGCTTCTTTCTCTGCCACAAGATATGAATTTGTGAATTAACATAGAATTGTCATGCAATTACAGCATTGAAGTTATCAACCGTAGATAACAACAAGCTCTGTTACCCCAATCTTTCCTTCCTTTGTTGTTAAATAAAACAAGCTCTTTATTTAATCTCTATCCATTAAACAACCTAGAACAAGCTCTCTGAGTTTAATTCAATGGAAGCATTACGATGAGAAAGATAGGTTGATCTAAGCAATAATCACACAAGTTCGGATTATTTAACCTAGGTTGTATTTTCCATTTGCAATCTCTGATCACAATTTTGCTACTAAGGATTAGAAATTCAAGACAATTACGGATCAAGATTTCTACTCTAGCAATAGACAACAACCAGATTATATTCAGTTGGCCATTCCAAATACAATCAGCAAGCAATCATAAGCATTAGATATGGGAAAATACAAGCACCTTCAATTCGAGAATTGGATAACAACTTCTTGCACAATCAACTCACAAAAACCATATCAAGGGCTTTGAAATCACCCTCAACAAATTCAGATTCAGTTACACATGTTTAAAAATGTGGTAAATACAATACAATATGGAGACATTCCAGAAAATGAAAGGGAAGGGAAAAACTTAGCAATTTTGATGTAAATCTCTTTGAATTGAAGTTCTTCCTCTTTCTAAGCTTTCTTTCTCCTTCAAGAACTCCAGGAAATTAAAGAAATCCAGAGCTGCAGCCTCTACCACGTTCTCCCCTCTTCAAGTTTTGAAAATAAAACCTTAAAATATGTTTATATACTCTGCTACAGTAACTTCCTACAGTGCCCCCGTATTTAATAACATGCTACAGTGATATGTGGAATTACAAATATACACTTCTCATACCATTTTTATCACAACTTTCGATACACTACATAAATTCGTGAACCGTAAATTTCTCCAAAAAAATAGACTTCGAGAGCTTTCCAATGGTATATAGCATGTTATCCGGTTAATTGTATATCGATACAATCAACTCCGAGAAATTAGTTGATTAGCAGAGGTGAAAATGAAGGGTTTTACTCCAATTTTGTGCAAGTTCCCCCAAAACTCCTACAAACATTAAAAACCACACAAAAACATAAAAATACCAAGGAATATAGCAAAGAAACATAGACGGAATTGATATGAAAATGATATATAAATAGACAACTATCAAGTAGTGTTACGGCTACAGTTGGGATTTTAAATGCAGGTAACGCTAGCGATGGAAGTGGCTTATACACCTCTAATAAGTAGTTTTAATGCAGATTCCGTGTTAATCTAAATCAATGCTTATGAGTCATGTCTGCGAGGTGCGTGGATGACATGATATTTGTGAGAATTTACAAATAGAAAAACTTGTATAACACCCTTAACAACCTTGATTCAAATTACATCAAATTTTCTATAAGATTTCAGCAAAACCCAAATTATTATAGCTGCAAACAGTAGTAAGATCTATTTTTAACAATACAATTTTTTCATCATCAAGTTAAAGTTAAGTAAATACCTGAGGTCGCATAGATGGTGGCAGCTGCTCTTCGATGTTTGGAAATTTCTGTTGTAGAAAGTTGTACAACTGGGTATTGTAGTCCTTTAGTTCTTTGTTCTCTACTCGCATTTCATGCAACTCTTGATGCAATTTCTCCAAATCAACAGGTTGAGAAGAGCATTGACTTTTAATAACAGATGGGCATGGACCGTGGCCTTATGTGCGGGCATAACCACGATGATCACGTCCCATTACATCATGAAATACTCGTTATGCCGCTGTATCTGTTTATCAATCATCAGGTATTCTAGACATTCCTTCTTTTAATTGGCTCTATAAAATGATGAGAATAAATCAAATGGTAAAAAAGAGGATCGTGTAATCAATTTCATACAAAATGTAATGGGAAATAAGTTAGTTTAAAAAATGTACAATTTTTTCGCCACTCTCATTATCAACCACATCTCCACCACTTGTAGTTCTAGTCTTAATAAACATACTAATGCGATCAGTTTTTTCTCCACTCTTTGACATCTTAATAAAAAAAAAAAGAATAATTAGTTTACAATTACAAATGAAGAAAGTTACAAATAAACCGTATTAACTACCATTACAAAATCTCAAACAATTCATATGAATTTAGATGTTGCTAAAAACTTACCTCTTCTCTCTTTTTTGCAAAAGAAGTGCGACCAGTCCTATGAAGCGCAAACTGATGAGCATGATTTGCCTTATTTCTCTCTGCCTGTTTCTACAATATTAAAGAGCCAAAACAAACCAATAAATATATAGTTTATACATATTTGATTTGTTAGGATGTTTTGGTGAAAAAATTATGTTAACCATGATTTTGATTACTTACTTGAGCTCCTTCACTGCTCCAATAAGTGACCAAAATCTTTCAATGCTCTTCAGTAATTTTCGGAGAAGTAAAGGCTAAAGGTGCCTCATCCGTCAGATATGGCTTGTAAAAGTCTCTCTTTACACGAGCTTTCCAATCCCTCCAAAGTACTCCCATTGCTTTTAGACAATGAGGTCTATACTCATCCGGAACATCTGTATTGTCCTACATTTACAGAAAATACAATGGATCAGTGTAGTTAAACTAAATATATTTCAATTTATCAATTAGATGTAAATGCAATACCTTCACTTCTTTCCAAATGGCATTTAATTTGTGCTCAGGCATGGCATGCCAACTAGCAAAAGTCAATAGAGCCATTGACCCATTCCTAGCTATAATGCCAAGTTGTGATGTAAATGTCTCTTTATTTGGACCAATTGGCTGCCATGTACTATTGAAATCAACATATAACGGTTGCCCTGAGCCTCATTCAGCATTATCACAAGCAGCCCCACGACCTTTTGGTACTTGCGATGACTCACCTAATCATATGAAATTAGTTTAACTCTATAAATTAGAACATTTATGTAAAAATATTATCATTTATCTACAAACCTTGGTCTCTCACATTCATCTAAGATTGGAAAGATGAAGATGATTGTCTTCGAGGTGCTGTCTCTCTTCGTAGTACACTTTCCATAGAGTCATCTCTAAGTCTCTTTGGCGCCATAGTCAGCTGCAAAAATATATTAACATTAGAAAATGCTAACCATATATATAATACATTAACCATTACAATAATAAATGACATAGATCAAATGTCATTTGTCTATAAAACCATAAATGTTTGATGCACATATAATGTATGACATGCAAATAATGTTAAAGTAAGAAAGCTTTTAATTAATATATAAAAAACATCATATACACCTACAACAAGGGGAACATAAAGACATTCCACAAAAAAACTCTTTCACAAAAATATAATAAATGAAATTTTTATGACAAAAACCTTCATTCAACATCATCCATGTCTTCATCACCATCTAGACCATTGATGTCAACCATGGTTCCATCAACTCCTTGCCTAACCCAAGCAACATCTTCTTCACAAACAAATTCTCTTTCATCTAGTTCTTGTTGTGCATACAACTCAACTTGTGGCACACTTTTTACCATATGCTCATAGTTCTTGATTGAATAAAGATCAAATGAATCTCTCACAGTCATCTTAAGAACTATATGCCAATCTTCTCCTAAAGGATCTTGGACATAACAAACTTGTTCTGCTTGAGACGCTAGAATGAAAGGCTCATCATCCTTATGATTGAATTTGTATAATAAATGGTTAAAATTAACCATTGTGAAGTTAAATTCATCAAGCTTTTTTCCGACCCTATCATCGACCCAATCACACTTGAGCAACACAAATTTCAACTCGTTCACATAACGAATTTCAATTATATCTCTTAACACTCCACGAAATGTTACACTACCTGAACGTGGATTTCTATCCTTTGCACTAGCATAGCTCATTGTATCAGCCTTCAAAACAACACCAGAATTTTGGGAGGTTCTATTATTGTCAATATCTTTGGTACAAAATTTGAAACCATTGACAACGTAACATTTGAAGCATCATGCAATTGGTTTTGGGCCATTAGCTAAGTGTATAATTTCTTCAGGCAATGTTACATTTGGGGAATGTTGCAAAGTTTCCACCTATAGAAACCCACTAGTGTTAGAACTCAATAGTAGTATGACATATCAATTAATTAAGAAAGCTTACATGGTTTTTGAACCACTTATGAAATTTTGAGTTGTGTTCTTTCTGAATTCGATGACTTGAAGCACGAGGAAGTTGTTGAGAGAGTATGTTGATATGCTCCCTTTGTAAAACAAAACCATGAAATGAAAACGTAAACAAGACATTTTGAAAAATGTTCACAATAAAGTAGATGACGGTATAGTATTTCCAATTGTGCATGACTTACTCTCGAAATGGATCGATTATTGAGGAATTAACTAGCACATATCTATGTGCCTGAACCCAAGTAACGTTGTCGAGATTAGATTTCACCCCCTTTTTTTTGAAGTACCATCCTTGTTCCTAGGTGCTCGATTAACTTTAGTTTCAACTTCATCAAGATATCGTGCAAAAAAATTAGTGTACTCCTCCATCAAGTATCCTTTAGCAATAGAAGCCTCAGGATGTGCACGATTACGAACATAATTCTTTAAAGTTAACAAGTACCTATAATTTCAAGAATCTAGAGTAAGTGAGATTCATTCATGTATACTATATATATAAAAAAAAAACATTATCCATAGGATTTAATACCTCTCAATTGGATACATCCAATGGAATTGTACAGGTCCAACAATCAATGCCTCTTCAGCAAGATGTACAGGCAAATGCTCTATCACATCAAAGAATGAAGAAGGAAAAATTTTCTCCAAATGGCATAGGGTTAGTACAACACGCTTCTGAATATTCCTTAAGTCTTTATGTGTATTCACTTTAGAGCACAATTGCCTAAAAAAGTTAGCAACCTCAATCAATGTTTCGACAACATTTTTAGGGAATGCTCTACGTGCAGCAATAGGAAGCAATTGTTGTATCAATATGTGATTATCATCACTTTTAAGACCCAAAATGCTACGCTCTTTTATGTGCACACGTCGGGAAATATTTGATACATAACCATCTGGCACCTTGACTCGCTTCAACACATTTAAGAAGACTACTTTGTTTTCTTTGTTCATTGAAAAGCATGTAGGAGGCAAATATGCTTTTGATTTCCCCTATCTTGGGGATGCAATGGTTTCCTTATTTCCATTTGATGCAAATCCTATCGAGCCCTTAAATTATCTTTAGACTTTTTAGGATCTCCTAACAATTTTCAAAGTATATTATCACAAACATTCTTCTCAACATGCATGACATCATGACATCAAATTATGTTGAATTAAATTATGCTCCCAATATGGTAATTCAAAGAAAATGCTTTTCTTCTTCCAAGTGTTTCCACGATTCATCATCTCAAAATCTTTCCTCCATTTTTATGAAGATCTTCCATTCTATATTCGGTAAGTACATTATGCACTTGTTGTTTCACATCAGATCCAGTCAACTAAGTTGGAGCAGGTGAAAAGTCTCTTTGACCATTGAATGAGACTTTATCTCTCCTAAATCTGTGACTAATGGGTAAAAATCGACGATGACCCAAATAACAAAACTTCCTACTATGATGTAACCACTGAGAAGTTGTATTCATGGAACAAGAAGGACATGCTTTCTCCCCTTTAGTACTCCAACCCTACAAGTTAGCATAAGCAGGAAAGTCATTAATAGTCCACAAAAGAGCTGCATGTAACTTGAACAATTGCTGACGTGATGCATCATAAGTAACTACACCTTCATTCCATAAATCATTCAATTCTTCAATCAATGGTTGTAAATAGACATCAATTTTATTTCCTGGGCCTTTCGGACCATCTATAAGCATAGACAACATGAAAAATGTTTGTTTCATGCACAACCATGGTGGCAAATTATAAAGTATTAATACCACAGGCCATGTACTATGAGCTATAGACATAGTCCTAAAAGGATTAAAACCATCTACAGCCAATCCAAGCCTCACATTACGACATTCAACAGCAAAATTTGGGTATTTTTCATCAAAGGTTTTCTAAGCGGGACTATCAGCAGGATGTCTTAACACACCATCATCAATTCAACCCTCTACATGCTATCGCATAAGAGAAGCAGTTTTTGAAGACATGAACAACCTTTGTAATCTTAGAACTAGTGGAAAGTAACGTACTTGTTTTGCAGCTAATTTTACCTCTGAAGTTAATACAGTATTTGGCCATTGAACTGTTTATATCAAGAGGTATGACAAATTGCACAACTATCAAGGTTTTCACGTTCATTTCTAAATAACATACAATTTTTAGGACATGCATCCCAAGTCTTATATGTAAATCCTATCGTAGTAGCTATTTTTTGAGCATCATAGTAGGAGGGAGGAACTTTTGCTTCTTTGGGAAATACTTCTTTCAAAAATTTAAATAGCATTGTCATTGATGTGTCTGTCCATCCACATAACATTTTCATATTCAAGAGATGAACAACAAAAGAAAGTGAAGTAAACTTTTCACAACCTGGATATAGAGGACAATTGGCATCTTGAAGCAATTTAAGAAAGCCTTTAGTTTCCTCATCCAACTCCTCACCAACATCGTTATCTAACTGAGTACTACTACCTTCACCAAAATCCATATTTGGAATTCCAATGGCATCATGTATCATTCCAACCATATCATCACCCATAGAATCCCAACAAAACTCAGAATGTTGAGTCTTAGCATTTTGATTAGACTCTATAGGTGTATACGGTTTCACCATGTAGTGTCCACTTTTTGTACTTAGAAAGAAATCCAATGAATATTAAATGGTCTTTCACTATGTCCCTACTAAAAAGATACCGATTGAAACACTGCTTACATGGACAGTAAATTCTAGTGCCACCAATGACGTTGTCAAATGCAAAATCTAGAAATGCATTAACCCCATCTACATACGGCTTTGAAAATCTATCTCCCAAGTCAATCAAACTTTTGTCCATGTCTACTTTCCTTCAATAAAACAAAAATAATTCATATAAATAATTCGTTTAGGTAGTGAGTTGAAATTAAATTTATTTAATAAGTTATTTAGTTTAGGTAGTGAGATGGCATTTTGAGCATATATTCATGTCTCCCTTGTCATTTCTTTTAGCTAATGGACTGGTTCATTGGTGGGCTGGTGTGGTGGGCTGGTGTGGTGGGCTAGATTCAGTGGTGGATATTGTTTTCTAGGATAGTCGTCAATGGGCTGCTTTTATTAGTGGGATGGTTTTATGGGCTTGGGTTGTGTGGACTGGTTTCATGGGTTTCATGGCTTAGATTTAGTGGGCTTAGAGGACTGGTTTCATTGGTAAAGATTGTTTTGTGGGTTGCAGTTGAGAAGGCTGGGTTCATTGGTGGGCTGGTATTGGGGGCTTTGGTTGAGTGGACTTGTTTCATTGGTGAGATTGCTTTGTGGGCTGGAGTTTAGTAGGTTCTTTCATTAGTGCAATTGCTACCTAATCTACGAACTACAATATCATATTTCATTAGCTAATGAACACAATGCCATACTTTAGTTCATACTATAAAATATTTTATTTTGTGTTTTGTGTGTCCAATTTGTAGTTTATCCTAGGCATAATAACTTACACGTGCTAACTCATATATGAACTAGTTGCCAATGAAACTAATAAAACAACGCAAAAGTTAATATGTATGCAACATGGCAAAGATAACAATGACATGAGACAAGATATATATAAAAAACTACGTAGTATAGTCAAATCATTTCATTAAAAGATAAGAAAGATTAAGAAAAAAAAAAATTCTAGTACTTATTCTTTATCCTCAATTGCTACCCAAAACTTCACTAAAGTAGATGTCTTTGAGTCAAAATGCCAAAAACTTGGAGTGTCAATAATCCTACAAATGAATGGTAATAAGCTTAATGGCAAAAATCATTAGTAATATCCAATTCAAAATATACAATAAAATTTAACTAAGAATTTATCCAAGCGGTACAAAGACTATGGAAAAGAAGTGCAATTTGAACTTCGGAAAGTGACATTGGGATGTTATGAAATCTCAAGGGATGTACAAGATATAAACTATAAAAGAGGTCAATTAATTTCAAGATATATGGGCCAGTCCATATTTTTGTAAAGTACATGATTGGGTTGGTATGGACTAATTAGTAATTAACTAAATAACAGTATTTCCGAATAAGCAGAAAATATGAGCTTTTTTTTTCCCAAACTTACTATTGAATTAAATTTCTTAAACCTATAATCATTTTCTAACATAATCAAGGGAGGATTTGTTGTTATTTGATCTGGGTATGAACCTAGAAGATCAGTCGTCATAGTGCTTTCAATAATTTCTACTTTTTCGAATCATAGATGTGGCTATAAAAATGATTAACTATAAAGTTGCCAGTAAGCCGCTTTATTTTAGAACTATGTTATTAAAGTATTGTTTTCAGTCTTATTGATCCTTCCATAACTTTTTGGCTTTGTTGCAGATATCAGAAAAGGTTAATAGTATGAAAGATTTGATTGATTATAGTCGAGAAACAGGGACTGGACCTATGGGTAAGATTGAAAATATTCTGCCTTCAACAAGTATTAACCTATTTTCCCTTTCCTGTTTATTTCTTTTGCTGAAGGTGATAGTGCCAGGGAGGTAGTAAGAGAATCCTTGAAGTTTTCCTTTCACCTGCTGTGATGTATCACTTGACATTAGATAACATCAATTAGTTTGTAGATATGCTTATCATCATCATATGTTCGTATAAGATTTTGTATTGTCATTTTTTTTGGAAGATTTTATTTAGCTTGCTCATGCTTTGTGTTATATGATCTTACTTATAATGCTTACTTGAGAACATTCAAGTTATTCATGGAATTTAAGGGAAGAATAAGAATCATATGCATTTTGATATAGCTTCATTTTTTTTTAGCTCTAGTAGGATTATAGGAAGCTGTAGGCGCATCAAAAGGGCAAAAGGTTGGGAAAAAAATCAGAGCATGTTGCTGCTTTGCTATGTACTTGGGATGGTGAGCAAAGATGTACATAAGTATATATGATACTTCATATTTGGATATGCCAAATCTACTGCAAGTGGGAAAGAAACAATCTGTCCATGAGAAGACTTAAAATGAAAAATTCGGGGAGAAGAATAATTAACTGAGAGGTCTTAAGGCCTGTAGTCTTGCAAATTAAAGGAGATTTATGTGGAAAGAGGATTGATTTAACAATTAAGTGCTTTATTGCATAACTGCTAATGGAAAGAGACAAAGTTTGACCAGGATACGATATTGTGATGGAGTATATTATCTCTGCACTTGTAAATTCAACTGCAAAAATGAAAAAGTTAGTTTTCTAACTTATGGTGTTAAAAATACAGAATTGAGTCTGTGGGCTAGAATTAAGGTTCAGTACATTTCAGTTTCCTTTGTATAGCAGTATTCTGTATTTTGTTGCCTCTTGGGTCTTTTGGTTGAGTTCTTTGTTGCTATCACTAAGGGTTGCTTCTTCTTAGGATTAATATCTTTTAATTTAATTTAAATTAAAATTCTCTAGAGATAGGAAATGAATAGGATTTAAATTAATGAAGGGGTTCAACAAAACTGGACCAGCTAATCCATAAAAGGAAAAACAGGGAAACCCTTGAGAAGGTGAAGACAAAAGGTGTATGATAAGTGTCTATTTATATATCATTTTCATATCAATTCGTCCATGTTTCTTTGCTATATTCCTTTGTATTTTTATGTTTTTGTGTGGTTTTGATGTTTGTAGGAGTTTTGGAGCAACTTGCACAAAAATGGAGTAAAACCCTTCATTTTCACCTCTGCTAGTCAACCATCTTCTCGGATTTAATTGTATTGATATACAATGAACCCGATGACATATTATATACCGTTGGAAAGCTCTCGAAGTCTATTTTCTGGAGAAATTTACGGTTTATAAATCCATTCAGTGTACCAAAAGTTGTAATCAAAACAGTGTGAGAAGTATAGAAATGTAATTCCACAAATCACTGTAGCATGTATAATACGGGACACTGTAGCAGGTTACTGTAGCAGAGTATTTAAACACATTTTAGGGTTTTATTTTCATAACTTGAAGAGGGGAAAACGTGGGAGGAGGCTGCATTTCTGGATTTCTCTCATCCCTTGGAGTTCTTGAAGGAGAAAGAAGATTTTGAAAGAGGAGGAACTACAATTCCAAGAAGATTCATCTACAAAGAAGATTTTCAAAGAATTTGCTAAGTTCTTTCTTTCCTTTTCAATTCTGGAATTTCTCTGTATTGTATTTGTTATTCTGATTGAATATGTGTAACTAAATCTGAATTGGTTGAGGGTGATTTCAAAGCCCTTGATATGGATTTTGTGAGTTGATTGTGTAAGAAATTGTTATCCAATTCTCTAATTGAAGTTGCTTGTATTTTCCCATATCTAATGCTTATGATTGCTTACTGATTGTATTTGGAATGGCCAACTGAATATAATCTGTTGTTGTCTATTGCTAGATTAGAAATCTTGATCCGTAATTGTCATGAATTTCCAATCATTAGTAGCAAAATTGTGATCAGAGATTGCAATTGGAAAATACAACCTAGGTTAAATAATCCGAACTTGTGTGATTATTGCTTAGATCAACCTATCTTTCTCATCGTAATGCTTCTATTGAATTAAACTTAGAGAGCTTGTTCTAGGTTGTTTAATGGATAGAGATTAAATAAAGAGCTTGTTTTATTTAACAACAAAGTAAGGAAAGATTGGGATAACAGAGCTTGTTGTTATCTACGGTTGATAACTTCAATGCTGTAATTGGATTACAATTCTATGTTAATTCACAAATTCATATCTTGTGGCAGAGAATGAACTCTTAACCAAGTGTCTCTCATTGATTTTTCACTCCATTTAACTTTGCTTTGTGTTATTCTTCATTTGCTTTCGTATTATTTAGTAAATCAATCAACAAACCCCCCCTGTTTAGTTTATTATTGCTGGAAAATAACAAATTCAATTAGAATCAATCCTCGTGAGAACGATATCTACTTATCACTTTATTACTTGTGCGACTAGTATACTTGCTAGTTTCGAACGCATCAAGTTTTTGGCGCCGTTGCCGGGGATTGATTTTCTAATCGATTTGTTGTTTTGTTTTTATTGTTAATTCCTATTTTTGTTTGTTTTTCTTTTCTGATTGTTTGTGTTTAGGCAACATGGCAATAAACTTCCAACAATTCAGTAGCCGATTTGAGCCACAATTACCATTGGAGTGTAAATGAGGTAAGCACTCCGAACATTGAACAACAACTTTCTGAGCTAACTTCTCTTGTGGAAAACATGGCTGTAGGAGATATGCAGAAATCTTATGAATGTGGGGTATATTCTACGATGGAGCATCCAATCGACATGTATCCAACTTTACAAGAAGAATATATGGAACAAGCCAATGCCATGGGTAGATTTCCAGGACAAACAAGGCAATGGTATGATCCCTTCTCTAACACTTACAATGCCGGATGGGAAGATCACCCTAATTTTAATTACTGGAATCATCAACCAATCGCCCCAAATGCCATACCAAATCGGCCACAAGGTTTTAATCAACCTAGAGTGCAGCAACCATTTCAAATGCAACCACCACCAATGCCACAACCAGCACCACAACCAGCTTCAAAAAACTCAGGTATGTCACTCCAGGATATTGTTAATGCACTTGCCACTAACACAATGCAATTCCAGCAGGAAACTGGGGCAAGTATCCAAAACCTGGCAAATCAAATGGGACAATTGGCTACTAGCATGAGCAAATTCGAGGGCCAAGACTCAGAAAAATTATCTTCTCAAACGGTGATCAATCCAAGAGAGAATGCTCGTGTGATAACTTTGCAAAATGGAGAGCAATTAGATGTCCTGCCAAAGAAATCACAAACTGATGAAGAAGATGGCACCACTTCCACCATGAACAAGACATCATCCTCTAATGTAAGTCTTAAAACTGCTATTCCTTCTTATGTTACTCCTCCACTTTTTCCTAGCAGATTGACAAAATTGAAGAAGGAGGAACAAGGCACAATATATCCTGGAACTTCTCGTAAATCGAGATAAATTAATACCACTCTGATGCTACCGGCCGTACCTTTTTTTTGTTATACAAAATGTCTCAAGTAGTTAAATGCACCCAAGAGAAATTAAAAGGAAATGAGACAGTAAGTGTGGGGGAAAATGTTTCAGCTGTTCTACAAAGAAAAATTCCTCCGAAATGCAAAGATCCAGGTACGGTCACCATTCCATGCACCATTGGTAAACCAAGTTTGAAAGAGCTATGTTAGATTTAGGAGCATCTATTAATGTCATGCCATATTCTATTTATGCTTCTTTGAATCTTGGACCCCTTGCAGAAACTGGTATTGTAATTCAACTTGCTGATCGTTCTAATGCATATCCCAAAGAAGTTGTGGAAGATGTGCTTGTGCAGGTAAATCAATTGGTTTTTCCAGCAGACTTCTATGTTCTGGAAATGGAGGATGAGACATCTCCCAATCCAACACCGATTCTTTTGGGGAGGCCATTCTTGAAAACTGCCCGAACGAAGATTGATGTTCATGATGGCACTCGTACCATGGAGTTTTTGTGGCAGGTTATTCGTTTCAATTTTTTTGATGCATGAGGTACCCTTATGACTTGCATTCTGTTTTTTTGCAGTGGATGTTATCGATTCTTTGGCACAACAACTTTTTGAGTTAACTCGCAAGGATGCATTGGAAGTAGCCATTAGTGAGCACATAGGGGCAGAAAATTCCAGAGACTCGAGAAAGTTGATACAAGTGTCTAAAGAGTTCAAGGAAGGCTGTGGCTTCTAGGATGGACTATATCTATAATCACAAACAGGTATGATGTTTCGTACATTGAATTGCCTTTATCTAATGAGAAACTTCTTCCTTCTGTGATGAAAGCCAATACCTTGGAGCTTAAGCTACGTCCAGATTATTTGAGGCATGTGTTTTTTTGGGTGAAGAATGTTCTTTGTCCAGTTATATTAGAAATGAGGCCCGTGCCCAATACAAGAGGAAACTCGTCCAAGTACTTAGAGATCAAAAATAACTATTGGGTGGACCGATTTCTAACATCCCAAGGCCCAGGCCAATGCATGCAACAATTCTTGTTGTAAAAAGTATCCAAGACCACTAGAGGAGGCACAGCGAATTGGACCCTGCCATGATGGAACCAATGTCGGGCTGAGGGCGTTAAACCAAGCGCTTATTGGGAGGCAACCCAATGTTTTTGAAAAATAAATAAAAGAAAAGAAAAGAAAAATAAAATAAGGTAATAATGATCGATTTTTGTGTCTCGAGGAGATTCCTTTCGTAGGCCATCAAATTGATCAGGTTTAATCTCTTTTTGCCATCTGTCTTATTTGTTTTTATATTTTTTTTACTTGTTTTTTACTTTTATTTACTATTATGTTTTTATTTCTTTTATGTGTCTCAATTCTGTTTTGTTTTGTTTTGTTTTCTCTTTTTGCGTTTAATTTGATTATTCCGTGCTTTGAGTTCATTTGTGCAACAGCTTGAGAAAACATCCAAACGGGAGTTGAAGCCATTGCTCGAAGGTTTAAAACGTGCATATCTGGGAGAAGAACAAACTCAATCGTATTATCGGTAACATCTCTCCTTTTCTCCTCTTCGATGGATGCCAATATCTTTCTGTCGAACCTTCATAAATATTTCCCTTCACTTCCTCAAAATGCTGTGTTTAAAATTTATAAAGAACGGATGACTAGACTTTTGGCATTGATGCTCCTAAATGTGCCTGCTGATATCCGATGGCTTATCGAAGCCAAGGTGAGATTGTCCGGTGAGCCGGACATTAATCTCGCAAAACACATGCCTGGTCTAGGAAAGAGCTACTACGCCAAGAGGCGAAGAGCGAAAAGGTTACAAGTATGTTATAAATGTGCTAGATGGAATTGTAACCAGACTTGTCTTTCATTAGGTTTTGTGTCTAGGAACAGAGAAGATAAACTTTCGTTTATTAAGAATGGTTTGAGTAATGAGTCGCTAGATAATGTTTTATTAACTCTTGAGTCACATTCTTGTGGACTTGTTCAGCGTGAATTGCTTAATCTATGGACACAATTTCATGATGAATTGCAGTGTTATAGTCTAGGGAATCTGACTAAAACGACCCTGTTTGCCAGTTTATAAGAAAACTGGATGGGAAGCAAATCCCCGACTCATAGAAGGCGTTTCAGCCGTTACCTGTCTCTTATACACATCTAGATGTGTATAAGAGACAGCAATCACAACTACTTGTATATTTGAATGTGTGTTGTTGTTGTCGAATTTTATTTCTTTCTTGTTTCGTTTGATCGGATTATCAATGTTGTTTTTGTGTTGTTGTTGTTTGTTGATTTTGTTTGTTTTAATTTCAAGTTTTCTTTTTGACAAACCATATGACTACCCTATGGCATAAATACACGTGGGAGATAAGTGTGGAGGTTTTGTCAACCTCCGTCGAAAGTGTATCTCCATTTTTAATACTTCACGTGGGAGACAAGTGTGGCGGTTTTGTCAAACTCCGCCGAAAGTGTATGTCCATTTTTCATGCGTTCCGTGGGAGACAGTTGGCGTTTGGTCAACTCGCCAAAGTTGTATTCCTTTTTCCATTGCTTTTCCACGTGGGAGACAGTGTATAGGTTTTTCAACCCGCCGACAGCATATCTCCATTTTTTTTGAAATCTTGGTGCGAATAAAGCTGCATCGAGCACTCCCACCGATTAATGTCACCATTTGTCAAATTTATAGTTAGATATCCATTCTGCAATATTCTGAAAGTCATTTCTACCTGTCTTGCACTTGAAAAGCATATTACCTAACGTGCATCATTGTCTTATACAAGTTTAGAGCACTTTTAGAAATGGAGAAAACACCAATTCGGCGATTCCAAAATATATGCGTATTTTGTTGATCGCAATTTGATAAAGATGGAGAGTTTACAACAGCAGCTCTTGATCTTGGTAGGACATTAGCTGCAAGGGGTATTCTTTTGATTTATGGAGGGGGTAGTCTTGGGTTAATGGGGTGTGTGTCGACAGCTGCATCCCTAGGAGGGAGCAAAGTTCTCGGCATTATCCCTAAACCATTAGCTATACGAGATATCGTGGGTAACACAATCGGGGAAGAGTTACGGTCTCTAGCATGCATGAGCGTATTACACATATGGTCATTAAATCTGATGCATTTATAGCTTTGCCCGGTGGTTATGGTACATTAGAGGAGATATTTCAAATCACCTCTTGGGCACAGCTAAACATCCATCGGAAACCCATTGGTTTGTTAAATGTCAATAAATTTTTTGATGGTTTGTTGTCTTTTCTTGATCAAGCTGTAGAAAAAAATTTTATCTCACCATCAGCGAGGCAAATCCTTGTTACAGCTTCAACGGCAGGGGAGTTAATTGAAAAACTACAAGAATTCGTCTATTCGCCTGATCCAACAACAGCTCGGATTGATTGGTTTGGAGAAGGCAATAAGAGGCGTAACCTGGATTTAACGCTCCATCTGTAATCTCTATCAGCTGGTTTGCTTTGTTTTCGTTTGCTTTCTTTTTATTGTGTTTATTTGAGTTTTTTTTATGTCATTTCTTTTTGAGTTTTTTCAGGTTGTTTCTTTTGTCCCAGGTAATATTTTCTAATCTTGATTTTTAGAGTGGTGCTTAAAAAGTGTAAGTCCTCTTGAAACGCATTTTGGATCTCTTTAATCCATAATGGCTGAATAAGGAGGCCAACTTCTAAACTTTTTAAACCCATTCTAACTTACTTGTTTTTGTTTGCTGGTTTGTTGGACTTTGTTATTTTATTAGTAAGTTTGGTTTTATATAATTTAGAGTTGTTATGTGTTGTCTTTATTAGTTTCGATTCAAAACGAGAAATTTGTGGAAAACAACTTGAGAATGGCAGAATATGGGGTTTCTTGAACCCTTGAAACGTATTCTCTCTAAATAAGTCTGTAGTTTATTTATTTCATGTGTTTGAAGTGTCTTGTTTCTTGTTTTTTTCTTTCATAATAAAGGTATATAGGCTGGAAACCTTAAGTCTGCGGGCTACTGGTCCTAAGGATTGTTGAAATATACAATCTTGACTCAGGTGTAACAACGCCACATACCTCTTTTCTTGCATTTTGTGGGTCGATGATAAGATATTGATTGAATTAAGAATAACTCTTGGAAAATGATAAATGATGCATGGATCTGTGTGCTTGAAATGTTTATTGGTTTTCGCTTTGCTTTTGATTCCTTGCGCAACATTTAGCACTGATCTATTATCACTGAGTTATTTGTTCACTTAGAGAAAGTTTATGTAATTTAAATGTTTCTTTAGATTTAAATGAATTCTAGAACTTGTTTGATGGTCACTCGAGGCGAAATCCTAGACTGTGCAACATTGGGGAAATGATTTAGGCCATCTTTGGACCGTTTGAGCCTTAATAGCCAACCTTGACTGAAATTGATCCCTATTTACCCCTTTGAGCCTCTGTAAGCCTTTTTCTTTGTTAACTCACTAAAAGATTTCCTACCTCAAATGAATTTGTTCCAAACAGTTTATCCCTTACCTATGAGCATGTAGATCATTCACAATTAAATTTTGAGCTATGTTCTGGTTTTGGGAAGTTAAAGGAGGTTGGGATGTGTCATGAGCAATGCAAGTGAGTTCTATTGTGTTTAAAAAAAAAAAAAGAAAAAAAAAGCCAATCTGTACTTATCGTCCACGTACTTACACATTGAGGACAATGTGTTGTTTAAGTGTGGGGGAGGGGAAGTGTAATAAAAAAAGAAAAAAAAAGAAAAAAAAGAACAAAAGAATAAGAATAAGAGATCTATACCCTTAAGTGTTCTTAAAAAGAATGAAACAACAAAGTGTGGGGGTGTAGTTTTCTTTGTTTTCTGCAAAAAAAAAAAAAAGATTGAGTGTTCTAAATAAGTTTGGGGGAGTAACCTGGTGAATTGAAATGAAGTTTTGTTATAGGGTTGAGCTCTACATAGTCTTGAATGATTTATGTGTTTGTGGGTGATTTGAGCCAAATTATTATCCTTTGTCATACCTTCACCCAAGCCAAACATTACAAGCTTAATAAAGTCTTACTTGATCCTTGGTGTTGTGCATGTCTACATTAGTGGAGAGTGACTTGAAAAGCAGGCCTATGGAGTTCATTTATCTACACATCTTCAATATTAAATATGATTCATTTTTATGCATAAACTCATCCGGATTACAAGTGATTAGGTGAGAATTGCTCTACACACACACACTTGAGGACTTGAAGTGAAGCGAAACTAATCTTTGAGATGAAATTCTTGATCAAGTGCATTATTTTGAAGTTTTCCTTGGGTTATAATTAAGTACAATCTTTGAGGCCTATTTGCAAGATAAAGCATTTGTGTGTTTTAATTTTTTTGTTGAGTCTGTTTCGGTTTAGTTTTATTTCATTTTGTCGTAGTTGCTCGAGGACTAGCAAAGTCTAAGTGTGGGGGAATTTGATAAGTGTCTATTTATATATCATTTTCATATCCATTCGTCCATGTTTCTTTGCTATATTCCTTGGTATTTTTATGTTTTTGTGTGGTTTTGATGTTTGTAGATTTTTGGAGCAACTTGCACAAAAATGGAGTAAAACCCTTCATATTCACCTCTGCTAGTCAACAATCTTCTCGGATTTAATTGTATTGATATACAATGAACCCGATGACGTATTATATACCGTTTGAAAGCTCTCGAAGTCTATTTTCTGGAGAAATTTACGGTTTATAAATCCATTCAGTGTACCAAAAGTTATAATCAAAATAGTGTGAGAAGTATAGAAATGTAATTCCACAAATCACTGTAGCATGTATAATACGGGACACTGTAGCAGGTTACTGTAGCAGAGTATTTAAACACATTTTAGGGTTTTATTTTGATAACTTGAAGAGGAAAAACGTGGGAGGAGGCTGCATTTCTGGATTTCTCTCATCCCTTGGAGTTCTTGAAGGAGAAAAAAGATTTTGAAAGAGGAGGAACTACAATTCCAAGAAGATTCATCTACAAAGAAGATTTTCAAAGATTTTGCTAAGTTCTTTCTTTCCTTTTCAATTCTGGAATTTCTCTGTATTGTATTTGTTATTCTGATTGAATATGTGTAACTAAATCTGAATTGATTGAGTGTGATTTCAAAGCCCTTGATATGGATTTTGTGAGTTGATTGTGTAAGAAATTGTTATCCAATTCTCTAATTAAAGTTGCTTGTATTTTCCCATATCTATGCTTATGATTGCTTACTGATTGTATTTGGAATGGCCAACTGAATATAATCTGTTGTTGTCTATTGCTAGATTAGCAATCTTGATCCGTAATTGTCATGAATTTCTAATCATTAGTAGCAAAATTGTGATCAGAGATTGCAATTGGAAAATACAACCTAGGTTAAATAATCTGAACCTGTGTGATTATTGCTTAGATCAACCTATTTTTCTTATCGTAATGCTTCTATTGAATTAAACTCAAAGAGCTTGTTCTAGGTTGTTTAATGGATAGAGATTAAATAAAGAGCTTGTTTTATTTAACAAAAAAGTAAGGAAAGATTGGGATAATAGAGCTTGTTGTTATCTACGGTTGATAACTTCAATGCTGTAATTGGATTACAATTCTATGTTAATTCACAAATTCATATCTTGTGGCAGAGAATTAACTCTTAACCAAGTGTCTCTCATTGATTTTTCACTCCATTTAACTTTGCTTTGTGTTTTTCTTCATTTGCTTTCGTATTAAGTTTAGTTAATCAATCAACAAAACCCCCCCTGTTTAGTTTATTATTGCTGGAAAATAACAAATTCAATTAGAATCAATCCTCGTGGGAACGATATCTACTTATCACTTTATTACTTGTGCGACTAGTATACTTGCTAGTTTCGAACGCATCAGTGTACAACTGTATGTGGTATATCTTGAACTATGTAATCAATACATAATACTAGTCTGTACAACAAAAACTACTTTGTAGGATTAGTTGATTGTACCCAAGTTTGATCCTAAATTATTCTTTTCTCTAGTCTCTTTCTTTGACAATAGAATAAGAGTTTCTTACCTCACCCCAATCATTGTGCTACTATCATTGTAAAACAGGATTTTCCAATCTATGGTTGTAAGATATAGTTATATATTTTATTATGGTCAGAAGTAATATATGTGGATATTTTGATACCTTTGACAACTAGCTCAAATTGCAGCCAATCGATGCGCGCAAGATGGCTGAATTTAGTTCATGCAAAATAACTAAAGTTAAATTAACTAGACTTAGTTTCCTAACACAATAAATACAAAGTTCATTATAGTAACTTTAGTTCATTTTCTGTGCCCTAATATAAAAACATATTGTTCTCTAAGAACTAATGTAAAGAACACATGCACAAGTAGCTTACTATAAAGGCAAAATAGAGAAGACAACAAACTCCTTATTCAAATTTATTTTATCTAATCCAATCTTGCCTCCTAGATTGTCTATCTCTGCTGCAAAGCAAATAATATTGGAGCTATCAAGCAAACATGCAAGCTCTTTGCAAATTCATAAAACATAACAGGAAGACCAAATTTCAAGAAAGGAAGCAAAAAAAGAACAAGTAGCATTATTACATATAAACATACCAGTTTGATCTATTTACTTGGGTTGGAGCAATTCAGTAATGCATTAGTTTCAATGAACTATCCATTTGCTTGGGCTGGAGCAATTCATTAATGCATTAGTTTCAATGAACTATCCATTAGTTTCAATTCAGTAATTAAGTAATACATATAAACTATCCATTTAATATAGGAGATTCTGTTGCTAACCAATCACTAGTAGCTCATACTTATTTTCAAACTTAAAAAAATGACATAATTTATATTAAATCATTATTTGAATGTGTATCACTTAAAAATCAAAAAGGAGAAAATAAATACAACAGGACCATCAACCATGGGTCAAAATTCCTAACAAGCTTAGAAAAAAAAAAAGAATAGAAACAGAAAGTTTGGGTGCACAAA